>CAOJBK012564842.1:0-10995 GCA_948294925.1 Codiaeum variegatum | reverse complement strand
GTCACTATGTCAAGAAGAGTGTTGGTCGTGTAACTATTTGATTGCAATCTGATTCGTCTTGGTTCAATATCCACAGAGCTCTTTGACCAGAACGCAAGGGTAGACGAATCAGTTACCTACACAAGAAAAAAAGTGCACCTTTAATATCAGCCACTAACATTTAAACTTCAAAGGAAACAAAGTTGGATGCAAATTCACTCACTTCGCATCTTGTTATGTTCTCAAGAGGATATATTCTCAAAGTCCGGTTGGTACTGGGATCAAGCATTCGGATTCCATCCAAACCAATCTGAAAGAAAATTTAAATGTAATGAGACTATTGCATAAAAGTGACAGAGAAAGATATGTAAATTTTTTGAATTCACATAGCAGACATAAACGTACTGCTGTGCATAGGATACAGTTGTGAGATTTATGTAAAAGTAAAGGGAGATAATCAGCTGCCATTTTAAGTTTAACTCTGCATAACAAAATCCTAGTACAACTAAATTGGAGCTCATTGCCATAATTTATAATATTAAAAATTAGAAAGCTAAAACCTAAAAATGACTATAGCACTCTATTAGAATGAATTAAATAAAATTATATGGGTTAACTTTAATGTTCCATTGCATGCTTGTTATCTTTGGAAATCAATACATTCAATTCCACAAATTAAATTATATGCAGTTCAACATCACTGAGCAGCCAAGTTCCATTCAAGTGGAAGAACATCCAAAAGAATTCCACAAAGCTATAAAATAAAACAATGTGCACAGATGTCCACAAACCTCAACTTCTTTTTTTCTCACACATAACATCAATCATTACGCTAGCATTTCACATGTAATGTAAGCAAATGGATATAAAGAGACATCTAATTCAATCCGTGCTATGATGGGATATACCTAAGGAATTATAGGAATCTATTCCTTTGATGGCCTCAATTTCCATATAGCATAAGAAAAAGTCTATGATCAAAATGAATATGAATTAAATGCAGAAATGAAGAAGTGTAGAGGCACACTGGTTGGCAAGGAAGTCAATGCATCAATGTTACACATGAAATTTCAATGCCAATAATTCAAGATACCTGGCAAATCACATCCATTGTGCTCTGTCCTCCACTTTCAGCTAACAGCTTAACCCTAAACTTTTGAACCCCACTCTTAACATCCTGCTGAGTCTCTGCCTTTGGAACCGCTCGCACAATCTTAGCAGAACCAGAACCAGAACCAGAGCCAGAGCCAGAACCAACTGATGAGTCCTTTCCAGAAGGGAAGGTAATAGCTCTCCCATAATCATCAAACCCAGCCCAAGTAGATGATTTCGGAGCAGTGCCCCTGGCTCCATACGGCTCCACTTTGCCTCCTTGATAAGCATAAACACCATCATCATATCCATCGTCCCTCCCCATATCATGCCTGCTCTCGGGTCGCTTCCCATACAAATCCGACGCGAAATCAGATCCACTTCGCGGATAACCACCATATTTATCATCAAAATACCCACCGCTGTGATCAAACTTCAGCGAATTCTCATAAGGATTATCATAAGCACCTGCACTGTACATTGATAAGTACGACAGATTTGTAGTAGGGTTAGGATTTGGTGCAATTGAGACAGGAGGTGGAGGAGGACCATAACTCGAAGTCGTCTGATTCTGATCATAAGTTGGATAATACGATTGCTGACTAGTCGGAACCTGATAGGATCCATGACCATCATAAGACGGGAACGACGGTTGTTGAGTTGGTGGTTGGTTGAGGGATGATTGCACAGGATTCAAATCTGCACTAGTTGCCGGTGGAGTATACGACGGAGCAGTGGGAGACGGTACAGGATCGGAATTTTGTGGATAGGGAGGGTAATTAGGGGGATAAACAGAGTAATCGGAAGGACCATAACTGCCGGAAAACGGTGGCGCTGACGCATATGAAGTCTGATGATGATCGATTAAATTGGGATTAGGATTAGGATTAGGATTAGAAATTGGATTTGAATTAGGGCTGGGGTTAGGGTTTTGAAGGTGAGAATATTGATAAAAGGAATTAAAATCTCCTTGTTGCATCGTTTTTTCCAAAAAGCTTTTGAATTTACGTTTAAACAGAGAGATCGAAAAGCTTATCAGCAATGGCTTCTAGTCTTCTTCAGTTGAAGAAGCAAAGACGGTTAACCAAAAAAAATTATCGGTAAATTTAAAAAAAAAAATTGGAGATTGACTTACGTGTAATGTTGAACACCGTGGATTTAAGTACTTTTGCGTTGTCGGTGCCACACGTAGCTTGGTTTGATCTTAAAATTTTCGGATTATCCGGACCCGGTCCATTCAGGATTAGGAAATGCTACGTGGACTGTTTTGATTGTTTATGTTCTTTATAATGCTGTGCTGGAGATGTATGGTAGCATTTCCCAAAATTCCTAAACGTCTGTTTTATTTATTGGGAAGCAACCATTTCTTGATTTCCAATAGAATAAGAACGAGTGCGTTTGCGTGAGAAATACGTTGGGATGGGCTATTGTGTTAGATGGTCTTCAGAGTAGCCCATTGCAATTTCATTCTTTATGGCCCAAAAAATTTTAAATTTCATTCTTTTTGACAAAAAAAATTATTTATACACCAAGACTTAACTTTAGCAGTTTATTCTCTTTTTATATGAGAAAAAAAAAAACTTCAATAAGTAAATCTATTGGAGATTATTTTGTAAATGAGATATTGAATTGGTGTAAAATGTGTTAGAAAATTATAGTACATTTTTTTTAAGAGTTGTCTAAAATTCGTTGGGGAGCGGTTAAATCCTCTCTAAAAAAATTTAACATGTTCCATGTTCCACTTGTTTGTTCAAAAAACATGTTCTATTTGTATGTTCAAAAAACATGTTCCACTTGACTTTTTAGGTATAACAAAAACATGTTCCATCCGTCCTTTTTCGAAGGATGAATTTCGTCGTGCAACTTTTCAAATGCATCAGGATAAATCTCTATGTCTTTATGGGTTGAACTCGACTTTTTATCAGAGATTTTGGCCTTAATTGGGTAGTGACGTTTATTCTACTTGTTCTTAATGGTTATACTTGGGTGTGTTTCTTCCTTGTGTAAATGATGTGAATATTGTCTTTGTGCCTAAATGTAACTCTCCTGATAATATGAAAATTGCCTTATGTAATGTTCTCTATAAGATATTGGCCAAGGTTCTTGCTAATAGGCTGAAAATTATTTTACCTCATGTGATTTCTGGGTCTCAAGCTGCATTTGTCCCTGATAGATCTATTACGGACAGTGTCTTAACTGCTTTTGAGTTGATTCATGAATGAAAAATGAGAGTTTCTAGGAGAAAGGGTGATATTGCTTTAAAATTAGATGTTAGTAAAGCATATGATCGTATGCAATGTCCTTTTTACAACAAATGATGGAATTTTTGGATTTTGATTCTACTTTTTGGTTCGGTATTTTATAATGGTGAATGAGGATTTAGTAGGACCTGTCATTTCTGAGTGTGGTCTCGGATAAAGAGACCTGTTATCTCCATATTTATGCATAATTTGTGCTGAAGGTCTATATGCTATGATTAAGAGGGAGGACAGATTAAGGAAGTTGCATGGTGGGTTAGTTTGTAGAGGGGCTCCTAGGGTATCTCATCTGTTATTTGCAGATGATAGTTTTTTTTTCATGCTACTAAGGAGAAGTGCAATGTGGTGAAGAGAATTTTGAGTGACTATGAAAAATGTTCGGGTTAGTCAGTAAACTTCCAAAAGTCAAGGATATTTTCTAGTAGTAATGGAGGGGACTTGAAGGACCATCTTTCTATGATTTTAAGTGTGTCTAATCCTTTGGATATAGGGCGTTATTTGGGCATACCTTCTTTAATAGGTAAAAAAAGAGAGAGTAATTTTTAGTGGTATTCGGGATATAGGCTGTGGAGGAGTGTTCAGGGTTGGCAGTCAAAGTTGTTGTCTCAAGCGGGGAAAGAGATTACGATCAAAGTGGTTGGGCAAGTTATTCCTTCTTATGCCATGCGTGTTTTTATGCTTCCTTTGTCCCTTAAAAATGAGCTAGAAAGAATTTTGAATTTCTTATGGTGGGGTTCAAAAGTATTAGAGGGTGGTCATAGAATTCATGGGCTTAGTTGGGACTATTTGTGTGCAAGGAAGGATAAAGGAGGAATGGGATTTCGTGATTTGCATCTATTCAGTTTGGCAATGGTAGGGACACAGGTTTGGAATATTCTTACTAAGTCTTATGCTATTATTTCTCGCATCTTCAAAGCTAAATATTTCACTCGAGAGGATTTGCTCAGTGCCTATTTGAGGCATAGCCCAAGCATGACTAGTAGAAGCATTTGGCATTCTATTTATATTTTTCACTGTGGTTGTTGCTAGTGAGTTGGAAATAGGAGTTCTAATAATATTTGGAGTTCTCCATGGCTGAAAGATGATGATAATTTTTATATAACAACTCATGTGATCCCTGGTATGAATTCCATGTCTATTTCTGATTTACTTGATCTTAATCCTAAAAGCTGGAATGTTGGCCTCCTTACTTCTCTATTTGATGAAGATTATATTCATCATATTCAACAAATTCCTCTAAGTTCTTTGGGTCGTGTTGACAAGCTTATATAGCATTTTCATCCGAAAGGTCAGTATTTAGTTAAATCTGTTTATCTTTTGGCAACTAGATTGGAAGAGAGTTGGAGTTCCAAAGTAGTTGAGGGAGATTGGACTAAGATTTGGAGTTTGAATTTACCTCCTAAAGTGAATATTTACCTTTGCGTATGAATATTTACCGGTGTGGATTGAATGTTCCAACTAATTGCGTGCTTTGCGATTCTGATTTTTAGCATGAATTTCATTTATTTTATTGACTGTGATTTTGCTTAGCAATGTTGGTCTATTGCTGGAGTTGTGTTGCCAATTTTACTTTGTAATTCTTTTGCATAATTTATATTCCAGATTACTCATTTGTCCTCTAAATGGCAGCTGAAGAAATTATACTAATCCTTTGGAGCATATGGAAGTCTCGCAACAAGCTCTTATGGTCCAACGAAAGATATTTAGCAATGTTCTCTTGTCAATTTGGGAACCATTTTTTACAGGACTGGCTTACTGTCCAGTCTGCTAGATTTTGTCATCGTGTGTAGCAGCAACCTCGTCATGTTAAGCAGTGGGTGAAACCTCCTTCGGGTGTTTTGAAATGTAATATTAACGCTGGGATGTTTTTTTAGCAGATGAAATTTAGCATTGGTGCTATCATTCATGGATGTGAGGGTGAGTTTATATGTGTTATGGCTGCTCATTTTAATGGCACTCTAATGCCATGAGAAACAGAAGCTATTGCATTGTGAGAGGCCTTGTCATGGCTTAAAGACATGAATTTCTCAAATAGATTGCAAAAGAGTTGTTGATGCACTACATACTATTGTTGATAATAATTCTGAGTTTGGAGTAATTGAATATTGTCAATATTTGATCACTTATTTTTTTGGTGTTTCAGTTAAGTTTATCAGTAGAAGCGTTAATTGTGTAGCTCATACTATTGCTAAAGCCTCTATTCATGTAGAGGGTCATTGTTATTAGCAAGAGCCACCGGTGTTCCTCAATGATGTATTGGGTTCTGATTTTATTAAATAAAGCTCTTGTCTTTGGTTTCAAAAAAAAAAGGATTTAGATTCTCTCCCGTACACTCGTGCCGGCTCCAATATTTTTGAGACCTTAGAGAATTTCAAAAAGTAAAATTTATATAATTTTTTAAAGAAATTTAAAATTTAATATATTCAAATACAATACAAACAAATCACCAATAAAATTCAATAAATTAATTTCAACTTTAATTTTAATTAACTATCAACATGCAATTTATCTAAATATATTAGTTATTCCAAACATATCTGCAAAAATCTAAAGATCTCAATATTATATAAAAACTCTAAAAATTTTAATATAGATAATAATAATTAGTCATAAAATATTCATTTTTATGAAATAATTCAGAAAAAAGAGAAAATTAGAGTAACTTTATATAAATAAAAGTTTTAAAATTATTTTTATTAAATAAAAAATATTTTTTTTAGGAAAAATGAGACCCTCTATGTTTTAGAGGTCTTAGGCCTATGCCTAAGTGTATTACACTCTAGAGTCGGCTATGCATACACTAAATTCTCACATTGAGGCAATACACACATAAATGATTGTTGTGTTTAAATAAATTTTTTTCAATGGTTCAAATTAGATGATTATTTATTTTTTATTTAAAATTGGTGATTTTATTTTTAAATGTGAACCGTTGAAAAACATAATTTACACGTAACAATCATCCATGTGTGTACTACATAAATGAGAGAATTTGGTGTACTGAAGATGATCCCAATCCATAACAAAATTATTATAGTGACCAATAGCATTTTCTTTTATTAAAAACTATAAACACTAACAAGTGGTTAAATATACATTATTATGATTCTAGAATTAGTTATAATTCTAAACTTAATTAAATCATAAGATTAGTTATTTTAAACTAACATAATATAAAATTTTTAATTTATATAATTAAATATCATATCTTAAATAATGAAAATACAAATATCAAAAATTATAATCTTATCGAACACTATGCATTCACCAAGTAAAAAACTAGTATTAAATAATGAAAATACAAATTGAGTTATCAAAGACAGCAAAAAAAATTATAGCCGCCTCCTTTAGTTTTGAAGGGGCTACTATCAATATTTAATTTTGGTAGTAAGCTCCAATAATCTTAGTTTTATCATACTATTTAGTTATTTAAGATTTTCTTTTTCAATAAAATTATTTTATTCTATTGTGAGGGTTTGTTTATTCTCATATTGTGAAAGTTTGTTTGTTTTTTTCAAGATATGATTTACAATATCAAATCCAGACATTCATCAATAAAAGTAATGGATTTAGCGAGTTATGCCGAGAGAAAGCTGTGATTTGAAATACAGCAACATGGAAGTTATTCTCCAGCATCAAATTTCTCTAGTTAGTTATTTTTCTAAAACGATTGATTTATGATAATTTAAATCTATATTTTATTGAATTTGATTTTGATTATAGATGTCGTATGACTATCTATTAATGAAATTTTAATTTTCTTTAAAAAAATCCTATTGTAATAATTTTAAACTTTTTTTAGCGGTAAAAGCAAGCTTTCATTAAGAAGATAAAGAACGTACATCAACAAAATAAAGGTCTATGGCATAACACGGCAGCTTCTTAACCCAAAGATCCACTCGATTACAGAGAATAGTACCCTTGACAAGACTATGGGCAACCATGTTTGCTTCCCTTTTAACATGTGAATGCTTAATAAATTTGCCTAACAATTATCTAATCTCATGAACAACATAAAAATGTTGAGCTAAACCATCATGTTCAGTAAGAGCCAGCTGAACTATCCCCAGGCAATCAATCTCAACCTCTTTAGCAAGCCAATTAGTGCTCAGCATCCACCTAATCCCATCACATAAAGCCAGTAACTCCATAAAAAAGGGAGACCTTACCACTCCATTTTCTCCTCTAATAATCGTTCCTGCCGAAGCTTTACCATTATGAGAATCAACTTCTACATCAATATTTAATTTGAATTGACCAGGTTGTAAAGGTAGCCAATTTGAACGAAGAGTAGACTGAACAAAATACTGGTGATGTTGTTTCTCCCCATCCGTCACTTCTTGAAATTGCTATAATGAATTCTAAGCTCGACGAATAATAGTTGCATCGTTGACCTTATCCCCATCCCATTTTGCTTGATTCCTAGCCCACCACAAAGAGTCACACAAAGCAATAAAAAGACGCAATTCATCATCCTTTAGCTTAGCAGCAATGTCCATGAACCATTGAGACATAACTTGATTCTGTGAGGGTATAGGGATATGAAGGCCACACGGGATAGCAACCCAAACCTCATATGTGGTCGAGCAATTCCAGAAATGGTGAGTTTCACATGTTTCGCCCCCCCTACATATAGCACAAACAACTTGAGCATTTATATGCCTCTTTTGTAGAATTGCAATTGCATGAATGAAACCTTGAGCTAATCTCCATGCAAAAATATGCTGCCTTGGAGGGATATACAACCTCTAAAGTTTTTCCCAGCCAACCGCCATATTACTGCCTAAAGCGTAATCAATTGAAAGCTCATCCACAATAAGATTATAGCTCGATTTAACATTATAATTACCATCTTTAGTGTAATACCATGATATTTGATCAGTAACAACTCCCAAACTCACTTGAATAGACAATATTAACTAAACATCTCATGGAAAAAAAATTATCTCAAATAAAAGAAACATTCCACTTACCGTTAAGAATTAAATCATAAACTTTCATAATATTTGGCAGAGACTCATTGTGAGTCACCGATAGAAAAGACAAGGAGAAGGAATCCTTTGGTCATGCCATACTGAGATGGATTCTCCATTACCACACACCAAATCAAACCTTTCCGAGGTAGTGATAAAGAAGTAGTGAGGCTTTTCTAGCTGTAGCTAGCGCCAAATCCAGCTTCCGCCTGAAGCAAACTAGTTTCAAAAAAATACTTCTATTTAAGCACTCTAGCAATCAACGATGAATCATGATTCAAAAGGTGCTAACATTGCTTTGATAATAAAGCTAAATTGAACTCTTGCAGTCTTTGAAGGCCAAGTTCCCCTTTGTTTTTATGAACGCATAAACTTTCCCAACAAATCCGATGAATCCTATGTCTATCATTTTGAACATCACCCCACCAAAAAGAATTCATAATATTTTGAAGATAATCCACCATTGATGTCGAAAAACAAGTAGATAGACATTATATAGGTAGGTAAAGCTTGCATTACTGCTTTAATAAAAACCTCCTTGCCTCCCATAGAAAGACACCACCCCTTCTATGCTTTTAGTTTCTTGATGAATCTATCCCAAATATAAGCAAAAAATTCTCTCTTCTTACTGTCGATAATGGAGGGAACCCCCAAATAGTTGCCCCCGAAATCAGAAGGTTCAATACCCAAACTTTTTCGTGAAAGCTGCACGTTTAGCAAGTGAAACTCTAGAAGAAAAACATGTACTAAATTTTGTAGGATTTACCAATTGACATGAAGTTGCTTTATATAACACTAAAATTCTCTTCAACTCAAAAACTTCTCCCGACTTTGCCATTGATAACTAGAAAATTATATATTATTTTTTTCCTCATGTTCTTGATGATTTAACTTGATAAATTGAATTTAATGTGTTTATTCTAGTGTTTTCAGCCATTTCTAAGTAATTAATTTGAATTATGGAGTTTGGAGGAACTACTTCAAGGTTCGAGCTTGAAAGACGAAGAAAATGCGTGAAAACGGAGCGAAAAAGATGGACCATAGCCTCTCACGGCCGTTGGCACTGCCCATGCTGAGGACAACACTTGGCCGTGGGAGATAGCCAGTTTAGGAGAGGCAGTAGCTCCCCACGGGTGCTGTCACGGCCGTGGCAGGGACTGTGGGAGCTTACTGCCTCCTCTAGCTCGTAGATGATGGCTGCCACGGTCAGTTCCACGACCCGTGGCAACCAATAAAAGAGAAAAATAGAAAAGCAGTAGCTTCCCATGGGCGCTGCCATGGCCGTGGCGGAGCCCGTGGGAGCTCACTGTCCAATCTGCCAAATTATGACTGATTTAACCCTATATCGGTATTTTGATCATAACTCGAGCTATAAAACTCCAATTGAGGTGATTCAGGTACCTTTGGAAAGCTAAGGGAAATATTTACAACTTTTAAGAAGATACAAAGTCTAATTATTTAATCTAGATATCCAAAATTTGTTTGAAATTCAAACGTCTGATTCTGGGTATCAATCTAACTTATGCTGACTTGGTAAAAATTGGTCAATCCGTGCTTGCACCTATCTAAATCCTAATGAGCCTTAAATAACTATAAAAAGACATCATTTATATTAGAGGCTGGGATTCTTGGAGGCTCTATCTTGGATACTTTCTCTCTCTGTGAGAGGCTATCTCTTGGGGGATCTTATTTTGTCTTGGATTTTTAGGTTTAGGGTTCACCAAGAGTTTGCATATTAAGGATCAATTAGAGGTGAAAAAACACAATTGGAGGCAAGATTAAACAAGATTATCATTGGAATTCAATAATTAAGCTAGAGTTCGTCATGAGTTATTTGATCTATTTTCTTTCTCTTTTGATTTCTTATTTTTTCTTTGCTATTATGAACTAAAATTGTCTAATCTACCTACATTAGATGAGTATTTGATGTTTTGTATGGATTGATTGACTATTTTCCTCAATGAATTTCTAGAGTTTATTCAAGTATTGATTTTGATTTATATTGTGTACTTTTTCATCTTCAATTGCATGCTTGTAGATGAGTGAAGTTGCATATTCTTTACTAGAGATAGAAAGTTTAGGTTTTGAACACTCAAAATCAATTAGGTTTGTTATGCTTGCTAGAGATAGAAGTATGGACTCCTAGAATTTATATTATATTTCACTTATTTTTAATGTGGTTCCTACTTGATTGGTTGTGAAAAGAGAATCCCAACCTTTCTTAGGAATTAGGGTTTGTCTACTTGAGAAAGATTCAAACTTACCTTTTGTGTAAAAATCAACTTCTCAATTCCCTTGAATTTTCATTGAGCTATTGGTCGTCTATACAATATATTCAAATACGAGTCGAAGTCTAGGTAGATTCTCTATTTTATATTTGTTTAATTCTTAGTCTTGCAAGTTCTTAAAGTTATCCCTTAGGTTTAGTTAGGAATTAGGATTTTAATTTTTTGTTCTTAATCCGTGATTAATTGTGAACTAGACAATGGTTTAAGTTTGAGCTGATACTTGTGTCAGTGTCTCTGTGGATCGACCTCGTTACTACTATACTTCCCAACGATAGGTGCACTTGCCTAGAGCCAGGGTAGAATTAGTTGACGAGTAATATAAATTTTAAAACCCTTGGTGTCACTTTTAGTGCCATCATGAACCTTATCCACTCTGGCTAGAGATTTGCATATCAAGAATAACCA
>CAOJBK012564377.1:0-10097 GCA_948294925.1 Codiaeum variegatum | reverse complement strand
TCTCTCATCTTGGCATTATCAAAATACTTCCCATTATGCTTATGATTTGATTCGACACTCTAAAACTGTATATAATATTCTTCCATGTAAATTTTATCACATTTTATGCTATGATTGATGCAAGGGCTTCGGCTTATACCCATTTGGTGAAGTATTCCACTGCTACAAGAAGAAACTTCCTTTGGTCTGTGGTTATAGGGAGAGATCCCACTATGTCCATCCCTCATGTGGCAAATGGCCATGAGCCATAAATGGGCGTTTGTTCAGCGGCTGGGGTCTTGCACAAATTGGCAAACTTGTGGCATACTTGGCACCTTCTGACCACCTTTGTGGCATCTGCTTTCATGATAGGCCAATAGTATCCTCGCCTGATGGCTTTAGCTGCTAAGGTCTTTCCTTTTACATGCATTCCACAAGCTCCTTCATGCATCTCCCTCAAGACATACTTTGCTTCGCTGAGAGTGAGGCATCTAAGCCATGGAAGAGAAAAGGCTCGCTTGTAGAGGACTCCATTGTATAAGGAGAAATGCGAGCTTCTCCATTTGATTTTCTTTACAAGCTTCTAGTTACCTTTCTCCAAGTAGGCTCTTATTGGGTCCATCCAGCAAGGTTCGAGTTCTGCACACATAATAGCCTCAAAAACTATTGTAGAAGGGTGAGCCAGAATCCCTAAGAACACCCTGTTGGGGAAGTCAATTGGGTGTGCTGCGATGAACTTGCTCAGATTGTATGCTCTGCTATTGGCAGCTCTTGAGATCTTCTTAAATTCAACCTATATCCCCTTCTCTTTCATCTTCTTCAATCACAAGTCTGTTTTCTCTAAATATTTGACATTGTCAAGATGTCGTGCTTTGTAAAGACCTTTGACATGGCCCAATACTAGCTGTGAGTTGCTACATATGTTCAGTGTTTCAACATGCAAGTGTTCGTTCACAAAGAGGCCTTAAAGAAGGGCTTCGTATTAAGTTGTATTATTTGTTGTTGTGAAGTCCAGCTTCAGGGTGAACTCTATAAGAACTCCCTCTTCATTCTTCAGTACAACCCTGACTCTGCTGGCTTTCCTACCACTAGTTCCATCAACAAACAACTCCTATTTGACCTTCGGGACTTTGGCTTCGGGCTGCCCCTGAGACTCGCTGCTTAGTATTTCCCCTGGTGGAAATGAACATTCTGAAATAAAGTCTGCCAAAGCTTGTGCCTTGATAGCTCTTCTGGGTCTATATTCCAGGCCATATCCTACTAACTCTACGGACCAACAAAGTAGTCTTCCAGAAAGTTCTAGTTTATGCAAGAGTTTTTATAAGGGTTTATCTGCAACCACCACCCCTTGATGTTCTTCTTAATAAACCTTGAACTTTCTGCAGGATAACACTAAAGAATACACTATCTTCTTGAGGGGGCTATAGTTTAATTCTGCCTCCTATAGTATCATGTTGAAATAATATACTGACTTCTGGAGATTTTCCTCCTCCCTAACCAGTACTGAACTAAATTCATGTTGCGAAGCTGAGAGGTACAACATGAGCTCTTTGCCTTTTATCAGCCTGCTTAAGATCTGTTTCGATGTGAGGAAAGATTTTAAATTGTCTATGGCCTGATGACAATCTTCAGTCCATTTAAAGGTGGCACTCTTTCTAATCTTCTTGAAAAATGGAAGATACTTCTCCCAAGATTTGGAGATGAACCTATTTAGGGCCACCCACCTGCCTGTTAGCTTCTGGACTTCCTTGACTGTCCTATGAGGGTTCATCTCCAAGATGGCTCGGACCTTTTCTGGGTTCGGCTCGATCCCTCTTGCACTGACTTAATAGCCTAGGAATTTGCCTCCATTGATGAAGAAGGCACATTTCTCTATGTTCAACTTCATTCCATAGGCATTCATTACATCAAACACTTCCTTCAGATCTTGGATATGTTGCTGGAAGCTCATGTTCTTCACCGCCATGTCATCTACATAAACTTCAAGATTCTTCCAAGTTGTTCTCTAAACATGTGGCTGACAACTCTTTGGTAGGTGGCTCTAGCATTCTTCAGCCCAAAAGGCATAGATACATAACAATATGTTCCCTTCTTTATGATGAATGAAGTCTTCTCCTCATCTTCTTCATCCATTCTGATTTGGTGATAGCCTTGCTTAGCATCAAGCAGAGAAAAATATTTGCAACCAGTTTGTTGAATCTACCAGTTTGTCTATCATAGGTAGTGGATAAGAATCTTTTAGGCAGGCCTTGTTTAGATCAGTGAAATCCACACATATACGATAGCCTCCGCTTGCTTTTTTTTACTAACACCACATTTTCCAGCCAATTTGGGAACTGCACCTCCCTAATGAAACCAGCTATAAGTAGCTTATCAACTTCCTCATCAATAATAGCTTATCGTTCAGCCCCAAAACACCTCTTCTTCTGCTTGATTGGTCTAAAGGCAGGATCCACATGGAGCTTATGTGTGATCACTTCCGGACTTATTCCTAGCATGTCGGTGGAGACCCATGCGAAGGTTTTAACATTACTAGCCAGGAATTCTTACCCATGCTTCTTTTCTTCTAATCTCAAAGTGGAATTGATCTGCAGGGTTCAGCCATTATCAACAACTTCAAAGGGCTCGAGCTTTTGAGCAGATTCGCTGTTAGATTCTGCCTGAACCTCTTGAGGAGTTTTTTTCACTAGATTCACCTCGTCCAGCTCCAATGATATGGCCTTCCTCTTCTTTTCTATCATCAATGTCATCTTGGGGGCTACATCACAATAGATTTGTAAATCTAATCTAGCAGCAAGGGGAACCGTCAATCTGCATATTTTGATGCTCACAAAAGCATCTAGATCCCATAGTTGCAGTCTTTCTAATAGTACGTTATACGTCATGGGCAACTTCGTTACCACAAAGATCGCTATCACTGCTACTGCCTTTGGAGCTCAACCGACTATTATAGGCAGCTCAAGGGTACCCACTTCCGGGATGATGGCTTTATCAAGAGTTCACACCAGCACTTCTAAGGGCTAAATTTGTGAGCTGTCAATCCCCATCTGCATAAATGCCTCCCATTGTAGGAGGTTCACTGAGCTCCCTATGTCAATAAAGATTCTCTAACCTGAAATTAGCAACCACCACTGAGATTACAATAGCTTCAGCCTTCTTGGTGGCTCTGCTTGCTGAACCAGATGCGGGGCTGCTTCGAACTATTAAAATAAACAAACTTTGATGGCTCATGCATTCGAGCCATTTCCTTCTCCTTCCTTCGACTAAGAGGGACTTCTTCGGGTCCTCCTATGAGGCAGAGGATATCTCCAGCCACTCCATCTTCAATTGGTACTGCCCGTATTGGGTTTGTTGTCTCTGCTTGATCAATCCTCTTAATGTAGTTCCTGAGATATCATTATTGTATGTTCCTTTCAATCTCCTCCAGAAGTGAGCGATAGTTGTTAGTGGTATGCCCATGGGTGTTGTGAAATTTACACCATAGGGACCTATCTCACTTTGCTGGATCCTTCATGATGGGCTTGGTCCTCTTTCATATATCTTTGTCTTGGAAAGCTATAAAAACCACCTCTGGTTTGGCATTTAGTGGTGTAAGCTTAGAGGGGTCAAACCTCTCCCTCCTAGGTGGTTCAATTTGCTGTAGTGGGGGATTTTTCTTACTAAATGTTCCTCCACCCTTTATTGTCATCTCCTCCTTTTTGGCTTTCTTTTGGGACGAGCTTCCCTCTTCTGGCCTCCTTCTCTTGAAAAATCTGCTCTCCGTAAAAGCATCATCTTGTTTAATGTACTCTTCTGCAATTTCCATGGCTTCATTCAAGGTCCTAGGCGAGCTCCGAGCTAGAGTTTTAAAGTAATCTTAATGACTAGAGCACTTCTATAAGGCTTCAATTGCTCGAGGTTCATCAATATCTGTCACTTTTAATGTTTCTCTGTTAAAATGAGTGATGAAGTCTCTGAGTGACTCATCTGATGCTCCACCTGCTCCAAGGCTCGGGTTGGTGTTGGTATGGGAATGCTAACTGGAAATCTTTTGATGAACAGGTTAACTTGACTCTAGAATGAATCTATGTTGCCTTCTAGCAGGCTATCATACCATTTTATTGTAGCCCCTCCTAGTGTACCTCTGAACGCTCGTCAAAGTACTCTGTCTCTAGTGGTTACAACTCCACTAAGTGTTTATATTCCAGGAAATGCGCTTTAGGATCCTGACTGCCATCATACTTGGCCATTTGTGGCTGCTTGAATTTTCTAAGCATTTGGAATTCCTCTATGCTTCTGCAAAATGGAGATCTGAGGTGAAGAGAAAAGCTTCTTCTTTGGTTTGGCTTGGGACCTTCCATTTCCTCCACATATCGCCTGACCTCTTCTCTCAGCATTAGTTTGGACCCATGGTGGCTTAAGACTTCTTGATCATCTATTCCAGGGTTTCCATGCATGCTTGCATGTTTATGTCTCTGTTCCAAACCCCTATGGGACCGGCTCCTGTGATCCTCTTCTCTTCTACTCCTAGCTTCACTGGCAGTGAATCTGTCTTCTGCCGTCTCTCTCTCATCTGCTTGCTGCCTTCCACTTCCTTCTCCTAATCTTTCTTTTCTCATTGGCACTTCCAGTACTAATCCAATTTTATCATTTTCCCCTGTAGGCCTAATTGGTAGAGCTCCTTCTATGTCAACTGGAGCATTGACGTTAAGTCCTCTATTCATCACAGACAGGTTATCATCAACCCGGGCTGGTGGGTTGGGTCTTTAACTTGGTTGGAGTGGTGGAAGTAAGGGAACAAGATTGGTGATTAGATTCTGCAACGCAGCTACTAAATCTGGGATTGAAAGAGACTGTGTTGGTTGTGAGCTGGTGTGGAAGGACTTGGCATTTGAGGTTATCCCATAAAAATTTGGAGAGTTTGCAAAGAAGCAGCTAGATTAGTCAAGGTTGCTGCTGGAATTTGGTTTGCTAGAGGTGTGCTTGCTGTTGGATTTGTGTTAGTGGGAGGAGGACTATCCTCCACTATGTGGGCTTCATTATGGGTTGGTTCCATTATGAGAGCTTTTACTGTACTGCAGGCTTTGGAACGTTCTTGTCAAGAAACTCTACGTTCTCACATACAGGGCCAAATGATGCGTGCAGCAGGATCACGCTGTTGAAGACTGATTCCTCTAGTTGGGTTAGAACTACCTGCACAAGGACACTGGTCAGGGGTGACTGGACGTTGTGTCCGGCGTAACCCTCCGATGCTCAAGTTAGAATCTTAGTTAAGATGGAAAAGTTCTCAAAGATGGATTTTAGCTTAGAGTGTGCTTTTATGTGTAGAAATTACCTGTTACGAGATTTTGGACGTTGTATTTATAGGGTGAACACCCTGTTAGTGGGACACGCGTCTGCTTCAGGTGCACTACAGGGTACCTCATGATGGGACTTATAACATTTGTCCCTGGTGACCCCGAACCACCGAAGGCTAATAAGACAAATTCTATTGGATGCTTAGAGTTCGGACAGAACCAATGTGCTGAAGGGTTCAAATGAACCTTAAATAGATAGTCGAGGCCGAACCTGACTAGTGTTGAGCTGTATCACTTGAGTTTTTATGATGTTGATTTTGGATGGGGAAGGCTGATTTATGTGCCTGTTTTTGATATGGCTGATGATCCTGCTACTTTATTAGCTCAGTACAACAATTTCATTTTTCTTCTGGAAGCAAGTATGCATAATAAAGGAATAGAAGCACGGGTGTTACTGCAAACGGAAGACCTTGCTCTATTGCAGCTATTGGGGTGTGCTTATATCATCTGATGGTTTTTTAATGCTCTATTTTCCTGTTCTGTTGGCATAAAGGACTCAAACACGGCTGAACTTTTGGCAATCTTGAAAGCTGTTTGAACTTTCAGCCTCTAAAGATTCCATATGCAATTCCAATTTCATTGTGTAATCCAATTCTTATAATGCTGATAGTTGAATTAAAGGAGGACCTGATGCGTGCACATGGTCTCTCTTGGATGCTTTTCAAAATATTCTGAACATTGTAAAGGTATTCAATAGCTTTGACATTGTTCATATTTTTCGGGAAGCAAATGGCACTGCTGTTTCCTTAGCTCGGTCTGGTATTTCCAGGTCGTCAAATTTCATTGCTTGGATCGAATGATGGTTATTTGCTAAATGCTCTCGTAGAAGCCCTTTTTGTATTATGATGTGATTCTGATGTTTGGAATTTTTGTATACATTTTCGTTGGTCATGGCGTTGTGATCGTTTATGTTGTGCTTAATCTGTATTTTGTTTTAAATGCCCGTTCCTGCACCAGCAGTATTTTTGCTTTGTTTGGCATTCAAATGGGCTATTATGCTAAGTGTGTTCTGCAGCCTTGCTTTCCCTGATCAAGGCTGGCTTTATCATTTCTTCCTCACAAATCATGGCTGCTGATATTAGCATACGAGCAGTCTCGGTTATTTGGCTGTTTTTTCACTGGTTTCCATTCTTTCAATGGTGTTTTGAAAGCACAACAGGTATTGGCTACTAGTCTATTGAGTACCTTTTTTTTTTCTTTCGAGGGACCTTGGCACTTTAATGATTTTTTTTTTGGCCAAAGGAGAAATATAGTGTTAGCTTTAATAAAAGAGGAATTTACGCTGTGTGGTATTTTTCACATTTTTTATATTTATACGGTGCAAATTTTCTTTTTTCATGTTTACTGAGTTTCATATTTTTGTATTTATATATTTACGGTTACTTTTTGCTTAACAAGTGAGGTCCATTAATCTATGTCCAGCATGTTTTTCCACCAAAAAATTCCAATCATCCTAACTTGTGTGTTGCCATTAGATTATCCATTAGAGAAGTGTTTTGTAAATTTTGAAACTAATTAATATATAATCATAAAATACAGTATTATGTAAAAATACTAATTAATAAATATTAAGAAAATAATATGATATTTAAAACTAATTCAATTAAAAGAATTATTTAATAATAATGCTGTCAAGAATTCATGACAAGATAATCACAATTTTTATTTTTCTTGACATATAAGTGATATATATTTGATGCTTGATATCATGGGAGATCCATTTGAAGATGAGTGGAGGCATATGCCCCATTGACTTAAAGCTATTTACTTTATAAAATATTAATGATTTTAAATATGTCCCACTAAATTTTATGATATTACCACACAAAAAATTAGAATTTATAAATATATATATGAATTGTCCCATAAAATTTTAAAATTTACTACTATTTTAGTTTTTTATATAATTTTATACTTTTTTAAGTTCAAAATGAAGTTAAATGAAAATAAAAAGTAGTTTTATTGTATATTTATCCTTTCTAATTTTATTTAGAAATTATTTATGTATAATTGAGTTTGTGTTCAAAATTTAATTTTCTCCACTGACATTTGTAGTATTATTAAACAGTATTAGTTATTATTTCATCAATCTTGTAAAAAAAAAAGATTTTTTTCGATGATGTATACTCTTTTTTTTTTTTAAAGTAATGTATATTGTTTACCGTTAATATTTACTACAAGAAAATTAATCAAGTAAGACATTTCAAATAAAATATTTTTTAAAAAATATCATATTTATATATATATTTATATATTTCTTACAATAATAATAAAAAAAAAAGAGTTTCAATCTACATTTTCTTCCTCTAATAGTATTTATAATTTAATAGTTAATTCAAATTTGTATATACATAAATAAAAAATATGACGTTTTTTAAAAAACACCTTATTTGAAGTGTTTTATTTGATCCATTTTATTATAGTGATTAGATAATATTATATTTTTTTTCTATTGATGTATACTTTTCTATAATAATATATCACGTATCAAATATATATCACGTGAAGATCATCAAAAAATTTCTATAGTAATATAACCTATTTACTATTAATACTAAATTAGTATTAAAAATTATTACTAATAGTATTATTACGAACATATACATGAAATGTACTCAATATATATCCAATACTTAAATAATTTTTTTTCACTAGCCGTCTCTTTATTCTCTCCTCTCTATAATTTTTCTACCAAATTTTTCTTCTTGAACCACCACCGATCTTCTCTTTTTAATCGGCGGTGGTTCCAAATATTTTATTAGACTTAGTTAAAATAACATCATCCTCTTTGTTATCATTATATCTGTCATTAGCTCCATTAATTCAGCTTCTATAATTGTTTCGTTGTCACCTCTCCATCAAACTTTTCATACGTTGATTTACAGATTTGCGATTACTGTTGTTAGGATGATAGTATTTATTTTATTAGTTTTCATTAAGGTATATATTTTTTATTATTTTCTGACAGGTTGTCTTTTCTTGTTGGAAGTTGTTTTAGAATTAGTATGGCGATAAATCTATGCTGATGAGTTTCAGATGTTTGCAAAGGGAACAATGATTTACTTCATGTTCCATTATTACAATCACAATTATTCAAAATCAACAATATAGCAGTTGGATATTCTATAATATCAACGAATCAGTTTGTTGTTGTTAGGGTAATTGATTCTATATTTGTTGTTTTATTATTGAATAATGTATTTCACTATTAATTATGAACGGACATTATATTTATTTCAAAAAAAATAATTTTTTCCAGCTCATTCATGTGATATTTAATTTGTTCAATATTAAAAGCTTTAGCTACCATAAAAAATGAATCTTTGATTTTTCTTGAAGTTAGTCTTGAAATTTTTTAACAAATGGAATATATATACTCCATGAAAGGGTACATCTTTTAAAAATTGAATGAATTTTTCAATTGAAAAAATTATTTATTTTATGAATTAACATAATTGTATGTCTAAAATAAATTTAAACTTCACTTTTTGTGATATGTATACTTTTTTTTTGTGATATGTATACTTTTTTATTATTTATTTTATATTATTTTTTGAAAAATGTATACTATTCTCTGAGAAATGTATATTACTCTCTCCGGTTCCAATTAATAGTCATTTTAGGAAACAAATTTTGTTTCCATTTAACTGGCGTTTCACAAATCCAATGCCATTATTAATGACATTTTTCCAAATTTATCCATCATTAAACAACTAAATAAATACTGCAGCAACCATTTGCTATTGTTTCTATTTAGAGAAGGTTAATTTTAATTAAGGGTACAATTGTCTCATTGAATAAAAATTAATTATAATTAATACATTCCTTAATTCTAGTGCCCATCCCTAAAATGACTATTAATCAGAAACGAAGAGAGTATTTTTTAGGAATATATATTGTTCTGTAAGAAGTGTATACTCTTTTGTATTTATGTATACTATTTTATTATTTATTGTATAGTATTTTTTGAGAAATATATATTGTTCTCTGAGAAAAATATACTATTTTTTAGGAATGTATGCTTCTCTCTAAGAAATGTATATTTTTTTTTTATGTTTATGCATACTCTTTTATTATTTGTTGTATATTATTTTCTGAAAAATGTATATTATTTTATAAGAAACGTATACTATTTTTTAAGAATGTACGCTGCTCTCTAAGAAATGTATACTTTTTTGTGTTTATGTATTGTATACTATTTTCTGAGAAATGTATATTGTTCTCTGAGAAATATATATTATTTTTTAAGAATGTATGATGCTCTCTAAGAAATGTATACTTTTTCGTGTTTATGTATACTCTTTTATTATTTATTGTATATTGCTTTCCGAGAAATGTATACTATTCTCTGAGAAACCTATACTATTTTTTTAGAAATGTATACTGCTCAGTAAGAAATGTATACTTTTTTGTGTTTAAGTATATTGTTAGCAGTGTATGCTCTAGAGCTTACACTCAACATGTGAATGTAAACAAAAACCTAACTGGCTTTAGTATATATGTTCTTTAAGAGGATACATTCCTAGTATCGAACGTATATATGTCCCTTAAGTATTTTGTAGGGAATTTGTTGTAAAAAAGTTTGAGAATATGAATGGCAGATTGCCCTTTTTTAACAGATGCTTTAAAGGTTGTTAACGATCATAAGATTATTGGTAGGGACGCCATTAATCGGAAGACCGCCACCTCTGTTGTCATCCATGATAAGTATGAGATACTTATTGGTATGGAGGTAGTGAGTCTCATGCTACAGACATGTGATGTCGTGACAACACGTGAGCA
>CAOJBK012563874.1:0-10335 GCA_948294925.1 Codiaeum variegatum | reverse complement strand
ATCTTCAAATAGATTTAATCCTTCAATCTCTCCCATCAAGGTTTAATAATTTCATTATGAACTTTCATATGAACAAAATTGAATGTACACTTGCCGAGATATACTAGAGTTTGGTGAATGTTGAAAAGGACATGGGTGGTCCTACATAAAAAGAGCCATTCTTATCACTTCTTCTTCACATAGTAGGACTAGGAAGAAGAAGAGGAAAAAGAACAAGGTTGTCGCTCTTAAGGTCACATGTGGCATTACCAAGGACAAGTCCATAAAAGAAGCTTTGGAAAGCAAGGGAAAGTGTTTCTATTGTGGTGAGGTTAGGCATTCGAAAAGAAATTGTCCTAGTTTCTTGTAGAGCCAAAAGGACAAGATGAAGAAGAAAAAGGGAAAAAAGAAGAGTAAGTCTTATGAAGCGTCTTTTAATTATTCTAATTCTAATTCTAGTTCTAATGTACCTTATAGTTCATCACTTGCTTGGATACTTGATAGTGGTGAAAGTTCTTACATTTGTACTTCTATGCAGGCGTTGACAAGTAAGAGAAGCTTGGATAAGGATGAAGTGGCCTTGAAGATTTGCAATGGTGGAAGTGTTGTAGATAAGGCAATAGGGACTAGTTCTATTGATCTTAGAGATCATGTTATGTTACTGAAAGACACATTATATGTACTTAATGATTTTATGAACATTATTTCTGTTAATTATATAACTAAGATTGGTTGTGTACTTTTATTTAGAGATAATCTTTGTGAAATCTATTTTGAAAATATAATTGCCAGCATAGGGTATATTTTAGATGGTCTTTATTATCTTGATAATGACAATAATAAAACTTATCTAAGTGTAACTCAATTTAATGCCATGATTAAATCCAACTCAAATTCAAAATTTATTTGGCATCTTAGACTTGGACATATATCTGAGGAGAGGATTCTAAAGTTGGAGAAAATGGGGGTCCTAGACAACATGGGAAGTGAACTTACTCCAATTTATGAATCTTTTATCCAAGGAAAGATGACTAAGTCTAGCTTTGTGGGACAAAGAGAAAGAGCCAAAGAAATTTTGGATATCATGCATAGTGATGTATGTGGTCCATTTTCACAAATGGCTAGAGGAGGATATTTATACTTCATTACATTAATTGATGACCTTTCGAGGATAGGGTATGTGTATTTAATGAAGCATAAACATGAATCATTTGAAAAGTTTAAAGTATTCATGCAAGAAGTTGAAAAATAAACTGAAAAGAGTATCAAGTCTCTTTGATCAGATTGAGGAGGTGAGTACTTGAGTATAGGGTTTGACGACTTCTTAAAGGAACATAGCATTATATCGCAGTTGACTCCTCCCTATACACCACAGTTAAATGTTATTTCTAAAAGAAGAAATCGTACCCTATTGGATATGGAACTATCCATGATGAACTATAGTGATCTCCCAGTCTCCTTATAGGGCTAGGAGCTTTAAATGGCTTATTATATCCTTAATAGAGTCACTTCCAAATCTATTCCAACCACACCATATGATATATAGAATGGTAGAAAGCCAAGTCATAATCATATTAAGATTTAGGGGTGTCCAGCACACATTAAAAGGCTGAGAATAGATAAATTGGAAGTTAGGTCTATCAAAGGAAGATTTGTTGGATATCCTAAAGGTGGTTTAGGATACTATTTTTATCTCCCTACTAAGCAAACAATAGTTGTTATCCGGGATGTCATATTTCTTGAGAAACAATTTATTCAAGAAAGAGGCAAAGGAAGAGAGATAATCTTGGATGAAGTTCCATCCAAAGAAAGCCAATAAACTGATCAAATGGATATTGATCAATCCAATGAGCTTAATCTGATCGATAGTGTATCCACACAAGTTCCTCGAAGGTGAAGTAGTGTGTCTCTTCCTCTAAAGAGATACAAACTTCTTCATGGTAATGTGCAAGAGTTATGCATTGATGGGGAAGTTGATCAAGTTGTTGATACTACTACATATGAGGAGGCTATATCAGATATAGACTCTTCTAAATGGCTAGAGGCTATAAAAATCGAGATGGATTCCATGTATACAAACTAAGTCTAGGATCTTATTGATCCACCTAAGGGTGTAATACATGTTGGGAATAAATGTATCTTTAAGAGAAAGATTGGCATAGATGGAAGCATGGAAATGTTTAAAGCTAGGCTTGTAGTGAAAGGGTTTTGCCAGTGATAAGGGGTTGACTATGAGGAAACTTTTTATCTAGTAGCCATGCTTAAATCCATTCAGATTTTATTAGAGATAGCAGCACACTATGATTATGAGGTTTGGAAAATGGATGCCAAAACAACCTTTCTTAATGGAAACATAGTGGAAGACATTTTCATGGAACAACCTAAGGGTTTTGAATCCAAGGATAATTCCAAAGTTTGTAAGATTAAGAGATCCATTTATGGTATTAAGCAAGCTTCGAGGGGTTGGAATCATCATTTTAATGAGGCAATTAAATCATTTAATTTCATAAAAAATGAAGATGAACCTTGTGTGTACAAGAAGGTTAGTGGGAGCTCTCTTACATTTCTTATACTTTATATGGATTACATTTTATTGATTGGAAATGATGTAAGAATGCTATCTACTGTAAAACTATGGTTATCCTTGAATTTCTTCATGAAGAATGTAAGAGAAGCCACTCATGTTCTTGGTATTTGCATCTATAGAGATAGATCAAAGAGAACACTAGAGCTTTCCCAAAGTCAATACTTGGAAAGGGTGTTAAAGAAATTCCACATGTTGGGTTCCAAGAAGTTATTATTACTAGTACAACATAGTATCCACCTTTCTAAGATGATGTCACTATAGACACCTCAAGAAAGGGAAGTTATGGCCAATGTTCCATATTCTTTAACAATTAGAAGCTTAATGTATGCAATGCTATGTACTAGGCTAGATATCACGTATGTTGTTAGTATGACTAATAGGTTTCAATCCAATCCTGGTCCGGATCACTGGACAACAGTCAAAACTATCCTAAAGTACTTAAGAAAGACTAAGGATTTAGTTTTGACTCATGGAGGAAGAGATTTGAGGATTGATGGTTTTACAAACTCTGATTTTCAATTAGATGTCGATGATAGAAAGTCTATCTCAGGCTTTATATTCACTTGTAATGGAGGAGCTGTTAGCTAAAAGACTTCCAAGCAATCCACCACTGCAGACTCTACTATAGAGGCCAAGTACATTGCTACATCAGATGTTGTAAAGGAAGTTGTTTGGATTCGAAAGTTTGTAACAGAACTGGATGTGGTTCCTTCCATTTAGTCGGTGGTTCCCCTATACTACGACAACAATGGAGCCATTTCTCAGGCAAAGGAACCCAAGTCTCACCAGAAATGTAAACACGTAGAAAGGCATTATCATATTTTTAAAGAGATCATTGGGAGAGGCAATATAGCCATACAGAATATAGCGTCAGCTGAAAACCTAGTAAATCCCTTAACTAAATCTATGAGTCAACAATAGTTAGAATATCATCTCAAAAGGAAGTGTCTTAGATACTGTTTAGATTGGCTCTCGATTAGCTCTAGTGCAAGTGGGAGATTGTTAGGGTTGTATGCCCTAGAGCCTGTACTTTATGTATATATTTGTAATCATAATCAATTAATGGCTATTAATATATATGTTTCCATTTAATGATCATTTTCATTTTAGTGCATTATGTATATATGTTCCATAAGTTCTATGTAAGAGAATCTATTCTTAAAGAGTTTGGGAATTTGGAGATAGATTCTTTTTGTCACAGACTTTAAAGTAAGTTCATGGTCATAGGATTATTGGTAGGAACATCATTAATCTGGAGAGAACGTCACCTCTATTGTCATATATGAAAAGTATGAGATATTTATTGGTATAGAGGTAGTGAGTCTCAAACTATAGACAATTGATGTTGTTACAACATGTGGACACTCATGAGATGAGTAAGTCATTTAGTGACATTAGATGATACATACAAGGGTTTTATCCACCAATAAATGTCTCATCGTCTAGATTATAATTGTGCATATAATCGTTAGACTTGTGGTAACATGTTATCTAATATATTGGTGGCTATGGTTTGTTACTGCCTATATACTGATGCTAATCAAGTATTGGTGTATAGCATGTGGTGGCCATAATCAGCGGTATGTTGAGATAAGTGATCTCTAAGAAAGAATTCATTAACTTGGGTAAATAAGGAAGGAATCCTATGACTTCTAGTTATTCTCGATTCACAAATCCTTGGCTAAGGTAGTACAGATTCACTAGAAAGATTTTCTAGTAAGAATCGATTGATCAAGAATGAGAACTAGATAGAAGTCATATGATCTAGTATATAGGGTTTGACTATTCTATGACACTATCTAAGATTGAAAATCCATAATGAAGGGATTTGAGTGCACGATAATTATAATCAAGAGGTTCATGCAATGTCAGGGATTCAATCACCGACATTCATTTATAATTAGGTAGTGTTGATATGTTATGCTAGATGTCACTCATGACTTATAGGACTAAGTATAAATTGTGGATTTCATACTTTGTGGGAATAAAAGAGTTTTCTTTATCCCATTGCTAATTAGAACATGAACCTAGTAAGTCACACACCACAAAGCTGTTCCTATAGCCTATTTTTTTAATAATATTAATAATTTATTAAAGAGTTTAATTTATTATTAACTACTATTGGGTTAGTCTTGTAATTAAATTTAGAATGATGGTAGCATGTCTTGAAGTCTAATTTATAGTGGGATTTATTTAATTATGTCATAGTTTTTATGAGATACAAAAGGGTATGACTAAATTGATATGGACTTCGATAAATGGTAAGTAATTTACATGAGATGTAATTAATTATTGGCTAAAGTGATTCTTACTAATTACTTGTGCTAATCAAGTTGATTAATGACTAATTACTTACTCAATAAAGTTGAAAGGTTGTTAACACAAGAAACCATCATCTTTACTAACTCTTCCTTAATTTAAGGAAGTTTGGTTGAAAGGAGTATGTCTATATAAGTAGTGGTTTATCATCTTTTTTCCTATAAGATTTGAACTCATAACTATTCTTCTTCTTTTTCATTGAACTAGAGTGAGAAACTCTTTAAGAGTTAGAGAAAGAAAGTTCAAATCAACACACTTTTTTTAGTGAGAGGGAGTTTATTTTTGAAGAAGAGTTCTTCAACTATAAACTCTACTTCTAAATCCTTGAGAAGGAGTGAGTGTGTGAAATCAAAGTCCAAATAAATCCCCTAGGGTCTCCATTTCTCAACCAAGAAGCAAGAACCAAACATTTGGCCAACCAAGAGAGGGTTCAAGCATATTTAAGAAGAAAATGAGATATAAACTATTGAGAAATCTTCAGTGTGAGTTGAGCTAGAGGCTTCACACTTGAGTAGCTAAATGATGTAGGGAGTTGTGGTATTTGATACGTTATATCCCTTCTTTGTTGCTATTGTGTTTTGCACAATAATTGGTGTAGTATGCTTGATACGAATATGAGTCCAAACTTAGGTTTAGAAATTTATTAAAGAGTTAAATGAATAACTAAACCAACCATGGTAAAAGTGTTTTGGCATGGTAAATGTTTTGTAAAAAGTTTTTGAAAATAAAAAATCGAGTCTCATCGGATTTTCGATTGAAATAAAACCCTTTTATTAGCTTCCGCTGTGCGACTAGTATTTCATCCTTTAGCCATATCCGGACATCATTGACCGAGATAATCCTTACCCAAGGGGTTATCATGTTCCTAAATTTTCTTTATTCTGAGGGGAAGATTAATAATCTACCCTTGAGCATGTTGCCCATTTTATCATTCAGTGTGGAGAATTGGCAAATTATGAAAAATTTTCCAATTTAAAGTTGTAATTGTTTCCTAATAGCTTCATTGGTACTGCTTTTACTTGGTATGCTACTCTCCCCAGGAATTTTGTGTTTACATTGCAGGAGATGGAGTGCCAGTTCCACACTCAGTTCTTCAGGGTTGAACCAGAGGTTTCCATTGCTGAACTATCTAGAGTGACTCAAAGAGATGGGGAAATGACTAATATCTTAATTGCTTGCTTCAAAAAGATGAGGAACATGTGCAAAATCTTCAAGCTGAAAATGTAATATGTTAAAATGGCTCTGAGGGGTCTTGAGATTGAGTTGATGAAGAAGTTTCAAGGTATAGAATTTCAAGACTTTCATGAGCTTACTGCTAAAGTTAGTGAGTATGAAGAATTGTTCAGGTAAGAGAATCAAAAGAGAAAAGCCTCAATGGGAACTTATTTTTAAGAGGTTTCCAATGTAGATATTATTGTTGCTAAACTTGCTAATACATTGTCTTATGCCTACCCACTGTTGGAGAAGAAATCCCAAGGCCCAAATCCCTAGATGTAATTCACCTTTAAGATCTCAAAAATAGATCAGATCTTTGATTTTCTCCTCTAAAAGAAATTGATAAAACTTTCACCTGTCCATAAATTGCCAACAAAGGAGGAACTAAAGGGAAGGGAGTATTGTAAGCATCATAATTATTAGAACCATCCTACTAATTCTTGTTGGGTGTTTAAAAATATTGTACAGGATTGAATCAATAAGGAAGTGTTGAAATTCCCAGAAAAGAAAGACATTAGGTTGATTGAGGAAGGCCCATTCCCACCAGTCGCTTCTATCAAAACAATTAGCACTGATCTTAAGGCCTTTTTAGATGTCAAGAAGAAGCTCAAAGAGAAGGAGGAGAATTGGGACACCCTTGGCCAACCTTCTAGCAAATTCGATTTTCTGGTGACGTATAGTAAGCCACCATTAGCAGACATCCCCAAGGATTTGATAAAGCCTACTGGTTGGGGAGATACCTCTAAAGAAGGTGGTTAGATAGCAAGGAAGAAGCCATTTTATCATAAAAAATCATTCAACCATTGGCATTAAGGCAATTGCTATAATGACAGCTGGAGGTCAGGCTCAAGGTGGATTTCCTTAAGCCAACAGGGAAAATTTTCATTTAAAAAGAAAAAATATTTTTGTCATACTAATCCTTCTTGGAGTGTCTCAAATTATTATAAAAAACATGAACATTTGGATGTCCTAAGGTTTAACAGGAAACAACTAAGGTTTGTGGTGCCAAAGCCTGTACAACTTAATAACAGACAGTGGCACTTGGTGCAGCATAAGAAATTTCCTCAGCACTTGACCCACATCCAAAAAAGAAGGCTTTAGAGGAAACGATCTATGAAAAGAAGAGAGAAGGAAGAATAAAGTCAAATCTAAGTGGTGCTTCAACAAATCCTTGTTAAAAAATCATAATTCAATAGAAAGGCCCTTAAGGACCCCTACTTCAGTGATTCTGGTTATGAGACAGATGTTGATGAACCTATGGAGACTGAGGAATACATGGGCATTGATAGAAAATAGTTGTCCTTGGTATGTGGAACAACTTCGGACATGCTTCCTCAGGAGCTCATGATGTAGGATACTGAGGAAGCTGGGTTCCTTCAAACTTGGGGGGAAAAATTCTCAAAATCATCAGATGTGCATCTAAGTGGAGTGGTAATTCAGGCCACTCAGCTAGATCAACCTAAAAGAGTTATCCTTGAGAAACCTTTAGTGGAAATGACTAAACACATCAAGCCTTTATACATCAAGGCTCATTTAAATAATAAACCATTTTCTAGAATCCTTGTGGACAATGGTTCAGCTATTAATGTTATTCCTCTTAGGTTCTTGAGCTCTCTTGGGAAAAATTGAGATGATTGATTTCTACTAATATCACTATTTCAGCTTTTATAGGAGAGGTTACTAATGTTGCTAGGATTCTTCCTATGGAGATCACTGTTAGCAGTAGAAATTCACTTACAATCTTCTTTGTTGTGTAATCAAAGTCCAACTATAATGCTTTACTTGGGAGAGATTCTATTTATGCCAATTGGTTTATGCCATCTTCACTGCATCAATTTTTGCTATTTTGGAAGGGTAACGATGTTGAAGTGGTTTGGGCTGACAATAAGCCATTTACAACATTTGCCGACAATTTGGAATCCAAGTTCTATGATGTAGACTTAGGCCCTATCAAGTTTGTTGGAAAAAAGAGGAATGGAGATTCAAATCACACTTATTTTTCCAAACATGATATGGAGAAACAGGTTCAAGAGCATTCAAATTTGATTTATCGAGAAAAATCCATCGTGCCTTACTCTAAATGGCTGATGGAGGGTCTTATATTCGAATAAATTGATGATTAGTTACTCCCAAGAGGGGTTGACAGTAGCTGCATCTGCCATTCATAAGCTTCTGATGGAGCAGACAGTGAATAAAATTACTGAGGAAGATCTGGAACTGTGTGAAGCAGGCATCATTGAGGAAGGTGAGTTTGCTATGGATTTTGAAGAATTACATCTTGAAGATGTTTTGGAGGCTCCCCCAAGACTTCAAGGTAGCCAACATAAAGTTTAAGATCCTTTAGAAGAAATAAATCTTGGCACTCCCCATGAGCCAAGAGTTACTTATGTCAGTACTTTATTAAAAGAAAATGTAAATGAAGAGTTAATTTTTCTTTTGAATGAATATACGGACTTCTTTTCTTGGGATTATATTGAAATGCCTAGTTTATCTAGAGATGTAGTTGAGCACCGCTTCCTTATTAAGCCTGAATTTTGTCCATTCCAACAACCTCCAAGGAGGATGTCTAAGGAGGTTGAATTAAAAGTTAAAGAAATTGAAAAATTACTTAAGGTTGGCTTCATCAGACCAATTAGGTATGCAAAATGGCTTTCTAACATACTCCTTGTTATGAAAAAAAATAGTAAACTTAGATTATGTGTTGATTTTAGGGACTTGAATTTGGCCACTCGTAAAGATATTTATGTTATACCATTTATTGATATGTTAATTGATGTTGCCTCCAAGAATGAGCTCTTGTTATTCATGGATGGTTTTTCATGTTATAACAAAATTTACATTGCTAAAGAAGATGTTTCGAAGATAGCCTTCAGATCTCCTGGTACTATTGGGACTTTTGAGTGGCTAGTTATGCCTTCAGGTTTGAAAAACACTAGTGCAACATACCAATGGGTCATGAATGACATCTTTCATGACATGATTAGCCACCATATGGAATTTTACATTGATGATATTGTGGTAAAATCTAAAAGATCATCTGATCTTGTGCTCCATTTAAGGAAAAGTTTTGAAAGAATGAGGTTTTACAAATTAAAACTTAACCCTTTGAAATGTGCTTTTGGTGTACAGGTTGGTAATTTCCTTGGATTTCTCATGCATCAACGTGGTGTGAAGATTTATAGGAATAAAGCAAAGGCAGTGCTTGAAGCAAAGCAACCTCAAACAAAAAAGGAGTTACAGAGGATCTTAGGGCAGGTTAACTACCTATGGAGGTTCATTTCTAATCTTGCTGGAAAAATAAAAGAATTTTCTAATTTATTGAAACTCAAACAAGAAAGTGATTTTAAATGGGAATTAAGGCACTGTAATGCCTTTGATAAGATTAAGGAATATTTGTCAAAACCTCTTGTACTGGTGCCGCCTAGGGAAGGGATGCCTTTAAAACTTTATATATTTGCTGGTTATGAATCTATTGGTTGCCCTTTAGCTCAAAATAATACAATGGGTCGTGAATAAGCCATTTGTAATTTGACCCTAATTTTAACTCCTATGGAACAAAGATATTCCTCAATTGAGAAATTATACCTTGCTTTATACTTTGCTTGTACTAAATTGAGGCATTATCTTTTTAAAAACAAAGTTTACGTGATTTCACAGATTGACCTGATGAAGTACATGTTGAACAGACTCATTTTGTCAAGAAAGATTGGGAAATGGATGCTAAGCTCGATCGAGTTCTCATTAGTCTACCATCCTAAAAAATTAGTGAAGGGTCAATCTTTGGTTGATTTCCTTGCTGATCAACCAACTCAAGAAATCTTTGAGGAAAGGGAGCTTCTTGTATGTGGAGTAAACATTCAACCTTGGTTCCTCAGGTTCGATGGCTCTTCAACAGATAGATTCGTTGGTGCCGGTGTAGTAATTACATCTCCCTCGAGTACCAAAATGGTTTTAAGTTTTGCTTTAGATTTTGAGTGCACTATTAATCAAGTCGAATACGAGGCTTTAATCATAGGCCTTGAAAATGAAGGGAAATGCGAGTCATGTAGCGGAAGCGAAAAAAACAAGAATTTTAAAATTTTTCATGTAAAGTCTTTTATTAAAACACTTTTAACAAATAAGTTCATATTCATGTATCAAACACTTTGATAAAAATATTTGAACACTTAGAACCACATTTTGCCCATCAAAACTTGATTTTCCAATTTTGTGCAAAACATAAAGAAACAAAGTAT
>CAOJBK012563386.1:0-13896 GCA_948294925.1 Codiaeum variegatum | reverse complement strand
CTAAATAATTCATCTATATAGTAATTGTTATTCTAGGCGTCAAGCAACAATCAATATCAGGGATCGTCTTTCACGCAATTTTCACTATTCAATCTCAGATGCTAACAAGGTCAGGTACAGTCAATTAACGAATTTAATTCGCCAGACTAAATTATTGGCTTCACATAGCAACAGATACAATGAAATCGTTCAAATCTACGGTGGCCACACCGATATTTTCCCAGAAATATATTACTTTCACGAGAAACAAACAACCCATTAATATCGAAAGATGCTTAATTTTCGTCAGAAACAGAAGGAAAAGAGAGGAATAAGGGGCACAGAAAGAAAACCGCAGACGTACACAAATTACAGAGAGAAATGACAGGTTTCAAAATAAACAGGAATTGGAATGAAGAAAAGGACTTACCAAGATCAACTCAGATCGTGTAAGGACTGTATCGCTTGATTTGAGAAAGTACTCGACTCAATTGTGTGAGAGAGAGAGAGCGAGAGAGAAAATAAAATAAGGGAATGGTTGCCAGATGAGAAAAAGGCCCTCTATGATGACGTTTGACTCCTCCATGGATACGGCACCGTTTTGTTGGAATTTCAAAACAGGGCTGTGATATTTGAAAAAAAAAAAAACTGTGATTTTCTTTTGAAATAACATTTTCTACCTTCTCTGAATATTGAATGATAATATAAAAATTATAAAGTATGTTTAATAAGTTGTCATGTTTTAATATAAAATGTTATAAATCATATTTGTTTCAATTACCATTTGATAAAATGGAAATGATTTTCATTGAGATTTGATGAACTTAGGTCTCCAAGTTTTTGATCCCATGAATGATCGTTGCAGAATCTGTTCAAAACCTATCATGAAAATGTGGGTAGGAAACAGGCATATTTCCTCTATATTTCACAGTATTGCAAGTTGACTGCACGAGGAACTTTGACATGCTTAATCAGTTACTGTTGCTATGGGAAAGATGTAAAAAAACAGATAGGAAGTACTATTCCTAGATAACCTCGCATTAGTCCAAAATCACAGCAGCAAGGGCAAAATTTAATACAGGGCAACAATTTGGGACCATTCTCAAACAAGAGATTCAATAGTTTTCAAGGCTGAATATGATGCAAGCTTCAATACTTAATGTCATAGTCACTATCCACAACGTTTTTTTTACTCTTTTACCCAATTCTAACTACAATAGTTAAGAATTTGCCTCCCATAGCCTCAAAATTGCTGTTCACCCCATTTTTTTTATCCCTAGCAAAGCAATTTGCTACAATCAATAACCACTTCAATTAAGCTCAATCTGTGAATGAATGGGTGCTGGGCAGACGCCATTCACACTATACTCAACAGTTTCCTCCATTACACCGGTATCAAATACTTTTGTTTGACATTTGTCTAATATGATCCAGAGTGACAGCTTTAATATTCATGTTCTGATTATTCAAGCAAATATTTGCAATATTACCAGGATATACAGTGACCACCAGGAGCTGAGTAACCCAACATATATTCTTGAGTCAAAGATATCCAAAGTTCTACCAACATATTGAGGAAAGGACTAGACGTACAATTTTGTGTCAAAACATCAACACACAATCATACCTTAAATATACACCATATGTAAGGCAATTACAATTACTAGTTTGATGCCCCTGCAAAATAAAAAATGTCGCTAGGTGAACAACATTATAAAATATGGAGACAATTTGCAGTGATCAACTTCAATTGCAAATAACAAATATATTTCCTCATAGATAATAGCAGAAAATCCAAACCTCTGTTATGATTTGAGATTATGGTCACTTTTTTAAATATTTTCCAAGTATGTAGATAATCATTTGTATTGTGTTCTATTGTAGCCAAAGTAGTAGCATGAAATGTTTTTTACTAGTAAAATTTTGATATTTGCATCTTAAGAGGATTTAGTAGATAAAAAGAGTAGACAGAAAAGACATTAAAATTTTAAAAATATAATAAATAATTTTTTTGTTGGGTCTTCTAATCAAATATTTTATATTGAAGTTGAAGTTAAAAGTTTCAGAACAAAATACTATTTTATATTAACAATTTGAGAGTTCCAATTTTGACTACAATTGGCATCAATATGAGTTGTATATATAATTCACCTTTTCTGTTTTCAAAAATCACAGCAATTGCAAAATTGAGCGCAAAGAAGTTTTTTATTAACCCTCTCCAAAATCATAAGTGGTATTAGTCCACGATAAGCCAATCTAAATTTCAAGAAGTAATATGACCACAACGAAGACACGATCCTAAATACCTGCTTCAAAGTGGTGTATTACCAGACATTCAATATTAGGAACAAACATTTCAAACTGAAAACCATATAACACCACTTCCCCAAGATATCTAATCTGATTTGTTAGAAGAAGCATGCCATCTCTTTCTCAGAAACTTTGGAAAGTAGTTGACTATGAAATAACCACAAATGCAAAAACTGATCTTAGAACCATGTCCAAGAAGACATGGTCTGAAAACTATGCCATTCTACTGCCATCATAACCCAAAAGAAGAAAGAATCAAGTTATGCCTGGCAGAAATTAATTACAGACCTGATATTCTAGAAGCAGAAACTCCTGGATTTGCCTGGCCTTTATTTTCATCTCTTGAAACCTTCAAAGATCTCAACTTGGATGATGATCTAAATGAATGTATTAAAGGAGCCTCTTCCTCATCTTTATCAGATCCACTAATTGCATCCTCCTCTTCACCTGAACTATGGTCATCAAAGAGTCTTTTTCCTTCTATGTTTTGCCGCTTCCTAGGACGACCCCTGCGCCTAACATTAGTGCCCTCTCTCTCATCTGCAACATATTAATAATATTAACACTAAAACAAATTCTTAAAACCAAAATCCAATATCTTATCCAAACAAAAGATTCAAAATAGAATGTGATCAGCATCTGTAATAAATTTCAGCCTCATACAAAAAATGCAATTGAGAGGCAAACCAATAGTACCCACACATTGGATTCCAGTTATAATGAAAGTGTAGTGTAGATTTACCTGGCAAACCTTCATTCTTTGCATACTTTTCTCGTAAGTTGTACACAAATGTGTAATAGGGACGCCAACCACTAGGATTTTCATCAGTGTTAACATTCTTTGTCCGACTCTGGACATCTTTTAAACTGCATGGAAAGCAATGTGCATATGATTATCAGCATGGCTGCAGAAAATTGTGAAAATCACTGACATTCTACTCAGTAGTTGTTTGAAAACATGAAAAGAAGAGTGTGGATAGGGAGAGTGTGCCCTAATCAAAGTGAATAACAATGTCACTCAATATCAAAATTGAAGAAACTTACATTTCCAGGACATCTGGTGCTGAAAGTTTCGATACAAAATAAAGTACAGCACCTTCAAGAAAAGAGAGCTGTTTTGGAGCATCAGCAAAAGCATGGTCAATACCCTCCATGACAATTTTTAAGATTTCTGCTCTATGCTTATTCCGAGCGGCACCCGAGAACGCTGAAGAAAGTCGAGCAGCAAGGTCCTTACAGTCCTGAAAGGATTTTCCTGTGATGGATGCATCGTCACTCCTGGAAAGCTCCCCTAAATGCCGGAGATGGGCCTAGTAAAAAAGGACAACCACATAAATAATCATATCTTCACCAGCAACCTTTACAAAAAAATTCAAAGAAAGCTTTTTCAGTAATTATTGTAAGCCTATAAAAATCAGTTCTATAACAAGCATGTAGCTGAAGGCAAAAAAACCCATAATCTTCCATCATTTTCTTTTTTGAAAAGGACTATACTTACATGTCACACATATAATAAGTGAAAATAGTTATAGTCACACAAGCCTCCTATATTTTATGAATGAAGCATGCCATTCGCCATGTTTTGAAAGGTACAAGCCATACCCTTTTCAATGCTTCTAGAAAAATATTGTGAATATCACCATCCTTTTTCTTTATAACATTGATAAGATGCTTAACGATCTCTGCTACATTTGCTCCATGCATCGTAAAATGAGAAATGATCTCGGGAGCAAGATATTCCTGCATAAACATAGCAGATCCAATAAGAAAAACGGCACTGAAAAATATAAGACTGTCAAGGATAGCAGCGGATGGGGTACAAGCAAAATTTGCTCCACCAATACCTTAACCCGTCTCAAACCCATTTAAAAATCATCTCTTAATACCTATACTCATCCCAAACCCAATAAAACTACCCGGTTACTATCCAAACACGTAAAATTAGCCAATTATAATTTTCAAAGTATAAAAATTATAGACAAATATCTTAAATTTTTTCGTCTTAAACTCACACAATAATCTCACAAATATAAAATTATAAAAAATATATATTAATATACACAAATACATATTGGTACATATAAAAAAATTTATAAAAAATAAATATATTAGTATAAACATATAATCAAGTTTGGGTACCTATGCTCTAAACTCAAACCCGAGCCAGATCAATCATGGGTTGTAATCCTCAAACCCATTAAACTCTACATTTTCCCTATTTAATAAGGTCATATCGGATTGGGTACCCAAAAATACACAACCCGCAATGCAATCTAGTCCAAAGTTTGAAGCACACTAAATTTCATTTCCCGAAATACACATAACCCCCTTTGTAAATGAGAGAGGGCAGAGCAAGAGAACAAAGAAATAATCTATCTGTTCAGCACAAATTAAATTATCAGCATACTACAACAACCAAACATATTTATGCTCACTTTGGAAACTGTATCACTAGCAATCAACTTCCCAGCAGCTATCATAACTGCATCTCTATTTGTCTCCTCAATGTACTCGTTGTTCGAGTCTTCATCTTCTGTCTCATCTGTACAATATACTGACGTAAGAAAAAAGGAAGTAAAAGATATAACAAAGTAAGAACTGACTGATTTGAGCAAGACATTATTGGTCAGACATGCAATCCACTTCTAAACAAATACAAGTAAATCAAATCAAAGCACACACAAGAGACAGTAGATAAGAACCATCAATATCATACAATGAATAAAAACCATGACTAACCTTAATATATATATATATATATATATATATATATTGAGGTCCTGACTTTAATATGTTAAACATGTGGCATAGCAAAGTCAAAAAATGGCACCTGAAACATTGAGCTGCTGTTCACACAGTCTCCAGAATTTCTGAAGAGCAGATGTATCTGGACAATATCCTAAGCTTTCCAGCTTTGTTGAAGAAAAATTTGTCTGTCTGAACAAACACCATGCCTCTGCAAGTATAATACAAACCTGAATATACAATAGTTGTCATCAGACCAAGAGCATTCATAAACATCCAATGTAGTACATTTTTATAGAAAGCTTGTGGTTAAAATCACAGTGAAGACAAATGTAGAGCTTACCCTGCAAGCTAGCTGACTGGAAATTTTGTTCACTATTTCTTTGTCATAAGAGGTCACAAGAAAATACTCAAGTTCCTCAAACAAGATATTGCGTTTTGAGAGTAGGGAGGATAACTGTTCTTGAGAAACAGTTTCAGTATTCACAATAATGTACAGAGACCATGCTACATGCAAATACATGTTGAGAAGCAGAAAACTGACAACCTGGATGAGCAACAGTAATTAGATTAAGACAAAATTCAAAAGCAAAAAGATTATGGCTGAATGCAAGGAAAATATTGGAATAAGCAGAAATCTTAACAAGGCCATTCAACACACCTCATCATCCACATTTCTGAAATTGTGTAGAACTCTAACAATATCATCATATAAACTCTCTACAGGCACAGCCCTTGATAACTGAAGTTCATACAACCTTTTCAAATTTACAAGAAGAGAATATTCATCACCGTCCTGCAAAATAAATGCATGTTACATTTCATGCACTTTGCTAGAATCAATCAATAAAATGCGAAGAAAGAACCATACAGTTGCTTCTTTCATTGCAGATTTAAGCTTATCAATCAGCTCATCTTCAAGATTCTGTAACTTATTACAGGAAAAATCTTTCAGCTCCCCTTGACTCTCAGCAGAACAAAATGTAATAGCCTTCACACAAGACCTCAGTGCCTCCTTCCCACCATGTTTAAAAAAGGCATCTTTCATGAGCTGAAGGACATTTTTGAAATTCTGAAAGATGAAAAGAATTGAAAATTTAACAGAAAAAACTTGATTAATTTGCTAATTCCCATGTAAACATGTACTAGAATCAAACAAAATAAAATGAATAGCATCAATAATAACTGTTCCACCGACCTGTTCCTGTCTCTTCAGGGAATATAGTTCTAGGTTCATGTGTGTGATAATCTCAACCATTGATGGTACTTTTTCTTTATCAGCTACAAATTTGCGCAAAAGGAGAGGATAGTTCTTCATCATGGCAATTGTAATGTCTCTTCTGTTGTTTTCAAATATTTCCTGACAATTGAACAATGATTCATATTTTTTACGAAGTGATAGTATAACAAACACCATACTGTCAAGACATACCCATAAGAAAGACAAGAGGAATCATGAAAAATAATAAACAATAGTTTGAGTCACTGAAATCAGATTTTCAAGATCTGGATCATTCAAACTGAATTTAGATTCTGAAAAGGATTGTATCACGGCAATTACTGGTCATAAAAACAAATTCATAATTCAATTATATGTTCTGATCCATGAACAATCGTTCCATTTGACCTAAAATGATTTTAAAAATAACATACTGTATAAAATCCAGGAATACGCACTTTTTGAGCTTTAGTGTGATACTGCTTTCTATTATCAGAAGCTGGAACTATCCTCTTCCCCACAGCCTTTTGCACAGATGCGAAAAAAAGTCTGACCAAATTTGTTGTGTCATCATCAGTAAGCTCGACCAGAGGATTCTCATCCAAGAGCATGGAAATTATGCACTTCCAATCCTGAAAACAGATAAAATGTAGCAATATAGCTAAGCAAATCTAATGTAATAAATTTCATTGTCATTGTCACTAAGTGCTCTTTTTTTTGACAAGCATACAAAAATTTGCAGCAAAACTTATCAAGCAAGGCAAAAAAAAATCCTCTGTCAAGAAAGTAATCAGGGACAAAGTACAGTAACAATGTGATATAAAGTTTGGCCAATGATCAGCCTTTCCGCTGGTGAAGATCTGTAAGTTTTACCCTACCCTCTTCCAAATCATCAAACCCATTTTTTTGTAAGCAAAAACAATATACCTTCATTGCTTTCATGTATTCCCAAACATCATCTATAACATAGACACTGAGGATTGGATCTTTTGAAAACTCCCTCAGAATTTGCAACATTCTGCTGAGATGGACCTCAGAGGAACCACTTTCGCTGCCTGGAAAAAGATAGTAATGACTATAAGTGCTCGATGCCATGCAACTTTTACAAAAGCCATTAAAGCAAAAACCCAAAAACAGAGATTAACCTCTTGAGCCAGATAGAGAGCTATTAAACTTTTGAGCAATCAAATGGTCATACACCAATTCTCCTATGGCACGCCTGATGTCTGCTGGATCATCAATGAGTAAATCATATAAAGGACCCAAATCATCATCAGGTAGAAGCTGATGTCTGCAAGACATCATAAGGCCATTTTAAGAGAAGAAACTTTTGGCACACTCAGAGGTTTTGGATATACGTAAAAATATTGAATTTACAGATAGTAACCTTAGTAATTGTTTTACAAGCCCAATGGCACATACAGCAACTGAAACATCAACATCATCTGCAAGCTCAATCATGCGGTTGGAAAATCGTTCAGTGAATAGACCAAGAGTGGGCACATTGGCATCCACGTCATAGAGATTTTGCAATGCAAAGATAGATGCCTTTCTTACACCAGCATCCTTCATGCAAAATAGGACAGAAGCAAGTTAAGGTTTTGTAGTAATAATCATAAATTAAATTAAATTATTTAACACAGCTCACTTTATCATTTAATGTCCATCCAAGGTACTTCAAGTACAAATCCTGCAGGAAAAGTGATGGATATGACAAAATCCACACTCCAAGCGATTCTATGCATGATATTCGAATGTTTGGATCAATGTCTCTGTATCGATGTACAAATAACCTTAACAAAAAAACAAATAAGATAGTCAGGAGCTAACAAAAACCAAAACCTGTTGATGAAACAGGGAAACTATCATATCAGATATACTTTCTTTCAGTAATAGCCATAACACAAAATAATTCCTACCCTGTAAATATTTTGCGCATCATGTCCTCAAGCACAACTATCTTCTCGTGAGTCATAGATAACCTTTTATTTAGCGATTCTAGACGAGGACCCTCAGTTGTTTTCTTTTTTTCAGCATTTAACTGTCTCTGAGTGGTCTCTCGCTGTGCTCCAAGAGCTTTGGCAACCGTTATGAATGATGTTACCGACTGAAGGCCCATCAAGGAAGCAATTTGACGATAAACTCGTGGAGGAGTGCTGCTTACCATGAAATGTAACCAGATTGAGTTACCTAAAATTCAGTCACAACTTGGAGACATCATGTGGAAGAGAGAGAGAGAGCTGACCATGACAATGCTATTATGTAATCCATGCATTTATCAAACAAAACAGTGTCAAACAAAGGTCCATTCTGGCACTCAACTACCAAACTGTCCCAAAATGAGAGCAGGGTTTCTTTAAAGTTCTTGAACTCCTTCTTCTTGCCACTTTGATAATCTTCAACTTCCCCCTAATTATTGCAGATAGGAGTTAGGAAAACACTCTAGGCACAAAACATTGAGTGCATGATTCTGATAAATTGTTTAGTTGAATTTCCATAATGTCCTATGAAACAATTGAAATCGGGAAAGACCAATAAAGAAACAAAAAATATATTAAATAAAAGCATAAGATACTTTTCTCGCGAGATTGACAAGAGCAACCACGACATCATCAACATCGGTATCATCAAGCAACTCTTCCTTGATACGAAATAAAGCTCCACATGCCTGTATAATTGTAAATGCTGTTAGTGCAATATCAGAGAGAGATACAGCAGTGAGTTGGTAATTCCCAAATGGGGTTACTTGTCACCAAGGAACATGGATCTGATAGCAATCTTTAATTATCTCATTGGACATCTTTCAGATGAAATGATTTTCAATCTTTCATTTTGTGGTTTCAAATTTGTATCTCTGTTTCTCTAATTGTACGGAAAAACATTTTCAAACTTCCAAAATTACCTCAAACAGCGTGGACAAGAGTTCAACCATTGCAGGTTTTGGATCTGTTTCATATTGCTCGATCCAAAGCTTCACCGCTTGAGGAATTTGTTTCCCGTTGAATTTGATAATCTCTGCAGAAAAATGGCCGAGTTAACATGAAAAAACAAATACAAAGGGGAAATTCATAGCAAATCACATTAAAAATGACAAAGCAAAAATGTGAAATCCTACTTTCAAAAACTGAGGTAACTAGTGATTTGAAGCCAGAAGTTCTATATATTTGAATTTTTGAACAAAATTAAGAATTAAGTACCAATCAAACTCTGATCAAACTTGTTCGCCTCTGGAACTTTGCTCCGTTTAGCTTGAGGACCGAGCTGATCAAAATCATCGGGAGAAGCCACTCGCTCGTTCTGCTGGTACGGAACCTCATCACCTACACCGTGGTTCAGAGTTTGATCCCTATTCCTCTTCTGTTCAAAGAAAAACGGGAAAAGAGGAATTCAAATTATGCGCACACAAAGGAAGAAAGAGTAAATTGACACTCACCAGACTTGCAAGAGAAGTTTCAGGATCCTGGGGGGCGTCTACCATTATCTAGGGTTTGGGTTTTTGTAAAAGATAATTTAAAATTTAGGATGGAAAATTTTCAGGAGAAGGAAAATGAGTAGGTGAGGTTAGATTAAGAGAATTTGAGAGATTTGCCCTAATTTTACAGAAGCAGAAATGGAAAATCTCCCGCCAAATGAATTTATCAGATTTTGAGCTGTTGCTGTATCGAGCTAGAAGTTACCATTCGGTATACGTGTGCTGAATCGTACCCGTGTGGCCGTTTCCTTAGTATTATCATACTATCATATCATACTAGTGTTTTATTGGAATAATGGACCTTCATTTGTTTTTTAATTTAGTTTATATATTTTTATTTGTTGAAATTATTTTTTTGTTAAAGGATCTCTAAAACTTTTAAACTTTCAAAAAAAATTCTATATAATCATTCTGACCTATTTAGTATTTAAAATGCCCCATTAACTATTAATTTAGTATCCTATAACCCCTTTTTTAATGAAGCTATTAGGGTTTCGTTTGCTGCAGCTTCATCTTTTTTAACAAAAAATTTAACGATTTTGTTAAAAAAGGGATTATGGGATACTAAATCAATAGTTAAGGGGCTTTTTTTCAAATACTAGAAAGGTCAGAAGGGTTGCAGATAGTTTTTTTTTTTAAGTTTAACGGTTTTATCGTTTTTATTTTAATAAAAATTAGGTTTTTATATTTTTATTTCAAATAAAATTGTACTATTTTGACACCCGAAACAATAATAAAATTATAAAATATTAGATCTTTATGAAATTGTAATGAAAACAAATAAATATCATAAAAAATTTAAAATATAAATAACTTTTTTTCTTAACTGACATTACTAAATACTTACAAAAATAATATTTGGCTACACTTTTCTTTTTGAAAATCAAAGCAAAGCTTGTCATTAAATTGAACAATCATAACAAATTACAGATAATAGATAAGATGGAGAAATACATGACCATTCCCCTTATCTGACACAGAATATGCTATTGCAGCCATATTCGCAGACCTATGTACATGACGTACTTACACTCTATCAAAGTGCTTAAGCAAAGAAAAATAATCTCTCGTAATTAAATGAAATGCAAATAAATGATCACACCCCTTAATAACTTCAACAACCTGAGCAACATCAGATTCAAGAATAAAACTATCCACTCCTTTTTGCTTAAGCCCAATAAGAGCATCTCATATACTTATTACCTCAGCCTTTCTAGGTGTAAAATTTTTAGCAACAGAGAAAGGTCTCGCCATAACAAACTAACCTTGCTCACCTAAACAATATAGCCTATACCAATGCAACAAGATGAAGAAAATACTATAGCATCAATGTTTACCTCCAAGTAGTTGTAAGGAGGCTTGGTCCACAAGTTATTATTCTCCTTTTTGCCATTCGATTATGGGATCATGTTATCTTGTTCTATTTGAGCCTGCTTCCATTGGCTCAATGTTTGAGTAACGAAAGCAAAGACATGATCTACTATACTCGAGGCCTGGTTCCATATCCATTTATTCCGCTGACTCCACAAACCCCAGCAAATTGAAACAAAATAGAGCACACCTCTAGACATTTGTTGGCAAAGAAATTTACGACCCATTCAACAGGAGTTACCTGGTTCATAGGATACACATATGTGTTAAGACTGTAAAACATTCTGAGCCATAAAATACCCCATAAAGCACATGAGAAATTGTTTCATATTGGGCTTTACACCATTGACACAAGGGATCAATATTCACTCCTCTCATTCTTAAATTCATTGCAGTAGGGACACAATTTACACAAGCTTGCCAAAGAAAGTTTCGTACCTTAGGAGGCTCTTTCATCTTCTATAATTTCTTCCATAGCACTGAAAAGCTCTAATCCACATTCCCTTGTAAGAAATGATAACAACTCTTCACAGAGAAGCATCATTTATCATTCCACATCCAAAACCACATATCATTAATATTCCTACAAGAGAAAGGAATAAAGCTAATTAAACTCACATCACTAGGATTGAACATGTCCGTTAGCAGCTCAGTGTCCCAATATTGCTTATCCACTTTCATAATAGAGGAAACCTTTGCATCATGAAACCCATTTGGCTAAGGATAAATAATAAAACCATTGTGATTATCCGATAGCCAAGGACTTCCCCAAACAGATGTAGTAACCCCATTGCCAATACGAATTTTGCACCCTTGTTTCATTTTTTTCTGCACATACCACAGACTTCTCCATGTGTAGCTTAAGTTTGAACCCATTGAGCATCTTAAAAAGAGGATTCAGGGTAGTATCTTGCCTTTATTAATCGTGCAACTAAGGAATCTGGGTTCGTTAGGAGCCTCCAACCTTGCTTGGAAAACACTGATAGACTGAAGGTGTATAATCTCTTAAAACCCAATCCACCGCATGGCTTGGGAATACAGAGTTGATCCTATGCCATCCATTTAATTCCCATCCTCTCATTAGTCTTCACGCCCCACCAAAACGCATTCAGAACTCATTCAATCTCAATACACAAATCATAGGCAGTAGAATCACATTTATAAAGTAATTAGGATTTCCAAAGCCACAATTTTCAATAAAACTTCTTTACCTGCCCTAGAGAGAGTCTTACTGCTCCAATGTTGAATCCTCATCCGAATCTTATCTTTAAACAATTTGAAGATAGATCTCTTATCCTTTCTAATAATGGAATGAATCCCCTAGTAGTTCCTTTGATTAGTAACACTCTAGACACAAAATAAACTGCACATATCCTCCTTATTCTTTCTAGTGATATTAGGACTGAACATCAAATAAGATTTCTACAAATTCACTTATTGACTCGATGCTTATTCACACGATCGAATCACCTTCTGCATCTCTTGACTTTCATTGATATTAGCCTGAAAAAACACGTAAGAATCATTGACAAAAAATAGATGGCTAATTGAAGGAGCCCTTTGTGAGATCTTACAATCATGCACCAAACCCCTGCTATCTTTCAATCGAATAGTTGAACTTAACACTTCAACACACATGATAAACAAGTAGTGAGCCTAATCCCATGCTCAGGCTCAATCAGCCCAATCTCCATACCATCCATCAACACGTTGTAATACACAATATCCATGCAGTTCCTAATATGACTCACCCATTCATGATAAAATCCCATCTGCATCGTTACTTTCTCCACAAAACACCACTCCAACCGGTTATAGGCTTTAGCCATGTCTACTTTCAATGCCACAAGCCCTTTCTTTCCTAGTTGTTTCCTCTTAAGATGATGGAGAACCTCAAATGCAATCAATACATTATCTCTAATTAATCTCCCACCTACATATGCACTTTGATTCTCTGCAGTCAAATATGGCAGTAAGTGTTTGATCCTATTGGCAATAACCTTTGACAAAATCCTATAGACCACATTACATAGTGAGATCAGTCTTAAGTTATACATCGACTCTGGATGGGTTTTCTTTAATCATCATAATAAAGGTCTTGTTTAGCTCTTCAGGTAGGACACCAGACTCAAGAAAATTTCTACACAGTTGAACATCTACTCCCACTATTCCCCAAAATCTTTGGAAAATGTAAGATTCATCCCATCTGGTCCCGGGGATTTATTCGGATGCATCCCATCAAGTGCAATCTTCACCTCCTCCATTGATAGAATAGCCATAAAATCTGCATTCTACTCATCACTAGCCTTCCTCTACACACAATTCACAGTATCATCACTTGTAGATTAGTAGAAATGAATAAATTATGAAAATATTGTGTGATAATGCCATGAATCTCCTAAGGTTTCTGCCTCCATTGTCAACCCATGTTCTTTAGTCTTGAAATGTTATTATTCTACCTCTTAGCTGAAGCATAAGAGTGGTAGAAATGGGTGTTAGCATCTCCACCCCTAAGCCAGTATTGCTTTGCACATTGCTTCCAAAAGCATTTATGTTTGGACAAAATATCATGGTACTTCCTCTAGTACCTATTATACTTTTCAATTCCTTACACATCCCTTTCACATTCCTAACCTCTTTAGAGCTTTTCTATAGATATTCAACTTATCAGCAAGATCTTTCATTTCCCTTCCTCCCAACTTTTCTAGCTTCAGACTATAAGCAGTGATTTTCTTCTATATGTTAGGGTTGTATGCCCTAAAGCTTGTACTTTATGTATATATTTATAATTTTAATCCAT
>CAOJBK012563203.1:0-12800 GCA_948294925.1 Codiaeum variegatum | reverse complement strand
GACAAACATTTGTTTTCTGATTTCTGGTCAATTTAGTGTTCTTTCTTGCCCCTTGCTTCCAAATTTTGTCATATTCTCATATGCTCCTGATAAAGATTCTCCACGAGAATACTAAATTCTTGATGAGCTGATGTTATGCCTTTGACCCAGTCTTCATCTTTGAATGCTACATTTTTTTTATGCCGTTAACATTGTTGGTGTTTTTAGCTCAGTTGTGATGATACTTCTTATTGACTCATATTTGTTATGTATGCATGAAGCAGAAGGAAATCAGGAAAAAATTGTTGAAGCTGGTGGTCTTACTAACTTGCTGATGCTTCTTAGAAGCTTTGAGGATGAAACTGTTCGCAGAGTTGCAGCAGGCGCAATTGCCAATCTTGCCATGAATGGTAAATGTTATTGTTTTTTCCTCGTCTTCAAGAGTCTTTGAAAGCTAAATCTTGACGATTGCAATGTCACTCCTTTTGAAATTTTTACAGAAGCAAATCAAGAGCTTATAATGATTCAAGGGGGTATCAGCTTATTATCCATGACAGCAGCTGATGCTGAGGATCCTCAAACTCTCCGCATGGTGGCTGGAGCTATTGCAAATCTGTGTGGAAATGGTACCATGACTCATTTCTTTTCTCATTTTATTCTTTTTACCAATCCTAATCATATATAAGACAGTTCACTTGGCTGCAGAACAAAAGAAAGCAAAAAGAACTATTGGAACTTCATCAAACAGGAATATGAAAATGAAACAAGGATTCGTTCTGTAATAAAAACTTGTATCTCCGGCACCATTTCTCACATTGCTTAATTATAACATCCAAGGCTATATTTTAATTTCTGAAATACATGCAAATTAAATTTACCATCACTAGAAGCATCTTTGCTGCACCTGTTCGTTTATCTCTTCTTTGTTAGGTCTTTACTGAGAACTTAATTTCAAGTCTAGCTGGATTCCCACAATTCTTGCATAGATTTTCATTATTTTTCTTTCTTTTGGTATCCCGTGGACCTCCTATGCTTGCAGATAAGCTACAATCGAAACTGAGGACAGAGGGTGGGATAAAGGCCTTACTCGGAATGGTGAGATGCGGGCATCCAGATGTTGTCTCGCAAGTTGCACGTGGGATTGCAAACTTTGCCAAATGTGAGTCACGAGTATCCACCCAAGGTTAGTCCTCTGCCTGATCCATGCAATTCTTATCTCTGAAATCATAGCTGAATCAACTTCAGCCCTAGGCCTTCCTGCATATTACAGCAGCACTATAGTAGTGTCAATACAAGCCATGTGGTTGTAATATCACGTGGGTTTGTTTGAGCCAAGTTTAGTTTGTAGTTGCTGATTAAAAATCATTAGAAAGTTGTGCTATTCATGAAATTGATTTAAGATTAACACACTTACAGGAACAAATGGTGGGAGATCCCTTCTTATAGAAGATGGTGCACTTCCATGGATTGTACAAAATGCTAATAATGAAGCTGCACCAATCAGACGCCACACTGAGCTCGCTCTTTGCCACTTAGCACAGCACAGTAAATATGGCAGTGATCTTTTCCATTTAGAAGAATTTTTTTGAACACATTCCTTGAAACATTATATGTTCTTAAATTTCAGAGGTAAATGCGAAGGACATGATTAATGGAGGGGCACTCTGGGAGCTTGTTCGTATCTCACGGGACTGTTCTCGAGAGGACATAAGAAATCTAGCACGTCGAACTTTGAATACAAGCCCTACCTTCAAAGCTGAAATGCGACGATTACGAATAGAATGTTGAATTCAGAATCATTTCTCGAATCGACTGTAATGGGGTATGTGCCAAGGAATCTCTCTCACTTCTCTGTATAAATTTGCTGAGTTACGAAGTCATTATTGATTCACGACGCTGAATGAGAAGCAAATTATTGGAGTTGAAATCCTGTCAGCAAATTTTGTCTGCCGAGCCAGGTCCTGTTTTGTAATCTTTTGTAACCATATTTATGTTGAGCTAGCATATTAGTATTTGTTTCTAGATAATGGAAGAAAAGGTAGAGAAATGAAATGGAGTAATGTTTTAGCTACAGTAACTGTAATTCTTTGTAGTGGGCAGTGGCCATGGCTTAGGTTAGAGTTGGGTGAATTTCAGGCTTCAGCAGCTTTGTAAATTTATTTATTACAGCAATCAATATATCTAAAATTCTTCAAAAATATGTAAACTTTTATTGGATTTGACAGGCAGAGTTACATAGGAGTCCATGGGCCCATTATTTTTGGACACTTATAGATATGTTTTTGGGTCCATTAAATTTTGAAACAAAGACTGGACATATAAAATGAGAGTTTAATGGCTACACTTGTTTTTAAAAAGTGAAATTTCACATAACGGGGAGATTTAAGCTAGAAAGATCTTAGGTTGTTTGAATTGAGAGAATGTGAAATAATGAGATTATGTATAATTCTGAAAATATAAAAATTTAAAAATGTAAAATTTTGAAATTATTAAAATATCTCGTTTAGTATAAAAATTAAAATTTATATATTTATATGACAATCTCGTAAATAAAATAAAATTGTGTAAGTGAAAAAATAAGGGAATTCAACATTTCAACCTCACGTGATTTTTTAATTCTCATAAAAATGAGAGAATATAAAATCTATAAATTTTCAAAATTCATAAATTATTTAATATAAAAAAATGGAATTAAATAATGGAAATTATTACAATCCATGGATTGTGTAAATTCCTTCTATCTAAATGCTCACTTATAGCACATAACTTTAGGATGTACTTTTTTTTTTTTTAATTTTTTTATTTGGCAAAAAGAAAAATTAAATTGTTTTTTATTCAAAAAATGAAATTGCAGAAAATCATTTTTTTTCTTTCCCACTTGTACAGTTTAATTTCTTTTAAAAGTTTAGTTGCTAAATTAAAATTTTGTGATTATACGGCAGCTATAATTTAAAGGTACAAGTCTAAATGTATGGATTAATTTATTTAAATTCACTCATTTGAATTCTCTCAATTTAAATACTCACAGGATCAATTCGTTTGCTTTTGCCATTGACTGCACATAATTTTAGGATAAACTTTTTTTTAAAATTTTTTTTTGTGGCAAAAAGAAAAATTAATTTTTTTAATTCAAAAAATGAAATTGCAGAAAATCATTTTTTTTCTTTGCCACTTTTACAATTTAATTTCTTTTAAAAGTTTAGTTGCTAATTTAAAATTTTGTGATGCATACAGCAGCTATAATTTAAAGATACAAGTCTACATACAGAAAAAAAAAAAATAACATTAAGGAAAATTGAAATTGTAGCCTCAAATGAAAGTCCAACGTACAAAGTCAATATTAGGGCATTCTTAAGTAAAACAAAATTCCATTACATGCTCTCTTAATTTTCGTCAAATAGCTTAACAACAAAACTTGAAGATGATACTTGATTAGGAATATATATTAATAAAATTTTAACCCTATGGTACAAAAATTATTTTCAAATCTTACGAAATTTTAATTAATTAAATAAAATTATTGTCAACTCATGAAATTATAAATTTCAATTTTAATTTAAATAATATAGAAAGGAGAAGATAGGGGAAACTAAGCTAATAATGATAAAAAAAAAGAAAGTGATCGATACACAACGTGACATTAATTGAGAGGCTCAAATTAATTAAAAAAATAGTACTAAAAAAAAGGATTTTGTGATTTAACACATTTACAATTTAAGATTTGTAAAATTTTTGATAATAATTTAGGGTTTGTGATTCAATTTGTTAGAAAAACAGAGTTTTTATTTATTTTCATATTATGTGAAACTGACGTGACGTCATTTTTCACATGATACATCTAAGCCACGTCGGATGAAAATGTAGAAAAACTTTATTTTACTAACAAATTGAACCACAAACTCTAAATTATTACGAAAAATTTCTTAAATCCTAAATTACAAACATATTGAACTACAATAAACTTTTTTTTTTTAAACTTTCTCCTAAAAAATTTGATAAAAAGGAAAAAAAAAAGGCCATTGTTTCTTTTTTTTTTTCTTTTAATTTTTTTTTTAAAGTTGAAAGTGGAGATTAGATTGGATTGGATTGATAATGGATTAAAACACATCATTTTGGTTAGCTCATTTTCATGTATAGATAAATAGAAAAAGGCAAACATAATTTTAATATTTTCAGCTAAACATTTTAATGATTGAGAGTAGTTCAAAGAATCAAGATATATGTTAATCATGAACAACTAGAATAAATTTTTTCACAAAGTACAATATATATGGTCCACCAAATAATCACCTTCCAACTTTATAAAATCTATGCAACTTATTAAATATTATATATATAAATAAATAAATATTTTTTTTCATATGATTTAAAACCTTGTACACAAATACTAACTTCCCAAGAATCCATATCTATCTATATATATAGACAGAAAAATCTTTAAAAAAATAAATTTTTTAAAAAAATTATTTTCCCCAATAGTATTTATAAATTAATTAAAATTTTAGGCCTTTCATTTTTATATATAGAAATGCAAAATTTTAAAGAAAAAGATTAATAAGGGTAAAATTAAATTAAATTTTTCAAGATTTTTTTAGGTCTGTTTTATGTTTTTTTATTCTATTTTTTCAAAAAAAAAAGTAAGATTTAAAAAAATATATATTTTTAATTTTCTATTTTATATGTTCACTTATTTTAAATAAATATAAAAAAATTAAAAATTGATTTTTTTAATATTTTTATTTTTAAAATTTGAAAATAAAATTGTTAGAGAAGAGAATTTTCTGACTAAAAATAATTCAGTACCGTTAATGAATATCCTAATTAAAGCAGAAGAAACCATAACATGAAACCGTAACTGAAATCAAATCTCAGCAGTAGTATTAAAAAAATATCAATTTTTGACGAGCACATGTAGCTCAGTGGTCTGCACTTTAGGTTGCAGTTTTGAATCACGCCTCATTGCCTGAGTTGTAATTGTAAAAAAAAAAAAACAATATCAATTTTAGACAAAAAAAAAGTATAAATAAAATATACTTATAACTAATTGTTAAACTCAATCTCCTGGTACTAATTAATTAAAAAAGTATAAAAAATAGTATTTAACTCTGAAAATTTCTGAAGAAAAGAAACCCATGAATAATACTATAATATAACAAAATTTCAGTGGAAAAAAAGGGGTTAGGGTTTCAATTCAATTTTTTTTTTTAAAAAAAAGGAATAAAAAAATTAAAAAATTCAGAAAATTACCTTATATATGATGATTCACATTGTAATGAATTTGTCTTGCTTGTTATTATATGGTTTATATGTATAAATGGAAGTGAAAATTAACCTCGAAAAGGAAAATTTTTTTACAGAGTTAGGCGCACGTGTAAACCTTTACCCAATGTTCATCTCTGCAACTACTTTTTTTTTTTTTTAATAAAACCCTAATCACTCACTCACCTTCTCCATCAACACATCATAACCTTAAAGCCCATAACTTTCTTTTATTACTTTTTTCTCTTGTTATCATTTTTCCACTTCTCCCCCACCACTCACTTAATTCAGTTTTTGATTAAGTATTATTAATTAATCATTAAATTAAGTAAATAACTAACTAGCTGGGATGTCTGAGTGCACTCTCTGATGCTAGAGTCTTAACACTCATCATAAAAGGAAAATTTGATCTAATACGAAGGAGAGACTCGAATTTGAGACTTTATATTTTTAAGAAAATATTTGACTACACCCGATGCACCAATCATTGAAAGAAGGATATTTTGAGTAAAAATAATATTGATTTTTTTTTCACTTAGAAAAAAAAAATGACAAATTAATCACAAAATTTAAAAATTCTAACTTTTTATACACCAGGTGTAAGCAAATATTTTCCATATTCTCAAGAACCAAAAAGATTTGTACCAAAATAATAGATGCCAAGATGAACAGCAAATTTACCACTTGACCTAGATTCAACTAATTGTAATTAGTAGCTAGGCACATATGTTTATGAGTGACCAATTAACATAAAATAAGCAAAAAATTCCCAATTTGTGAAAAAATTTATAAAATGCAAGAAAATTTTATGAATAATCTAAAGAAGTTTAATGTTTCATTCTTGATACAAGAATGTAATTGAAACTTGAAATTATTTGTTTATTGATTTAAAAAAATTAATAAAATTTTGGGAAACATTTTGTTTTCATTTTTCTAGCAAGAAAAAAAAAAGATAGTTTTTATTTAAAAGGCAAGTTATCAGAACTGAAACTGAGTTAGAATGAGTAGTGAAAAAAATTGAAAGGCCATCTTCTTCTCTTAATATATATATATATATATATATATATATATATATATATATGTATGCTGCTTCATGTTTAAGCTATAAAATCAAACAAACCCAGAAAGAAATTAATTTAAAAAAAAATCATAAATTTGTACATTCTTGTTTAGTCAAAAGGCAGATATGAATTTCAATATATGATCATCAACATATTTTTTCTTTTTTAAAAAAACATACCCTAACTCAAAATGAAGAAGAAGAAGATTGATGAAATTTAGAAAAAAAAAAAGAAACAAAAAAAAGAAAAAAAAAAGCATAGATTATTTAAATGTTACTAAAAAGGCGCAGCAGGGCGACCTGAGGCTCCCCAATAAGCTTCAGCAGGCAATTGAACTGAATTAAGCAAATTAGTTGGCAACCCTTGAAAAAGCGAAGAAGGATTATTCGGATCTTGCATTATTTGCTGTTGCGGCGGTTGTTGCGGCGGTTGTCCAATTTCCGGTGACTCTAAACCACCACCACCATCACCAACTTGTCCTTCCTCTTCTTCTAAAGGCAACCTTTCATAAGCCGCATTACCAAAACTAGCTGCCATAATAACAACCGGTCCAGCCGCCAAAAGCGGTCCCACCACACTTCCTCCGACAACTTGCCCTTGTCCGCCAGCTAAATAAATAGTCAAACCCGACGCATCTGGCGGAGCAGGTGGCGGTAAAAAAGAACCAGATAGTGATAAAATCTCAAATCTTCCATGTAACGTAACAACCGCACCCGGTGAACCGGGTTGTCGGAGTGTTACATTAGTAACAGTACCATTACCACTTAAAATACAAACTCCTCTTTGTCTTCTCCTTGCAAAAGTTGAAATTGTTTCAATTAAATCTGAAGCATTAGAAATTTCTAAAACATGAGATCTTAATGCATTTGCACTATCTCTTGTAATTATAATTGGTGGTTTTGGTTTGTTTTTTGATCCAGCTGGTCTTCCTCTTGCTCTTCTAGAACTTTCTCCTCCTCCTCCTCCTCCTCCACTTTCATTTTGTTCTTGATTTGAATTTGCCATTTCTTCGTACTCTCTTTTTTGCCGGTGGTGACCGTTTCCACTTTGTTCTTCTTCAGAATCATTTTGAAATTGATATAAATGAAGATCTCGTGTATTAAACGGCGGTGGAAGTTGCCGTCCATGTGCTGCTGCTACCGGATCCATATTTAATAATAAAAACTTTCAATACAGCTTCGAATCCTCTCCTCTACTTAAAAAAAAAAAAACCATTCAAAATTTCAAAAAATCAAAATCTGAGTAAAATTAATACAAGTTCAAACTCTCTCACCACTTAAAAAATCAAAATTTCAAAAAAATTAAAATCTGATTAAAATCAAGGTTCATACTATCAAAGTATTGAATATGCAAATCTTTAGAACAAGCTAATAACTATTAGTTGAGATGTTCAGGTGCGCCATTTTTTTTTTTTTAAGTTCAGGAGAGAGAAGTAGAGAAAAAATAGAAGAGACGATGATGAATTTAGAAAAATTTGTTATACATGTGATTTTGAGGGGTTTTGTTGATGGGTTAGGGTTAGGTTAAAAGAGGGAAACGGATTCGGGTTAATGGGTTTTTTTTTGGGTTGGGTTAAGACAGCGTGCGCTTGGGCGGTGAATGGGACCTACTGAATTATCTTTTTTTTTTTTTTTCTCTCTCACATTCAACTCCATGTTCTTTCCTTTACTTTCCCCATTTCTTGTCTTCAAAAGCCTGCGCCTTTTATATCATTTTGTCCTTCTTCTTCTTCTTCACTAAGCCCCCTTTCTAGCTTTAATGGCTTCTATAGAGCTTATATATATATTTATATGTATATAGAAAATAACAGTTTTTTCATGAAATAAAAGGACTGTGTTAATCTGGAAATGACGAAAGTAAAAAAAAAAGTAACGTATGTTCTTACAGAGAGTTAGCTGTTAACGGTTATAATTCTTTGTTTTTACTGTCTTTTTACCAGGGTTTTAAATATGTTTTTGCCAATAACGGTATAATAGAATTGGTCTGAGTCAGATCAAATTAGACTGAATTGATCGTTATAACTATAAATTTTTAAATGTTAGTAGCAAATTATTTTAATACATATTTACTGTAATATAATTGATATTATAATATATTGGACTCTTCAAAAATTCATACGAAACGAGTAATACGTAATTTATTGGATCATATTTAAAATCATGCCTTTTACTGGGACTAGTGGCATTTTAGTAATTTTGTGGAAGAGGGTGGTTTGGGTCCATGTGGGTCATGGGAAATTGAGATGGACCCACTAGAACAGAATGAGTCAGCAAAGTCTGTGCGTGTCTTAAGGGCGACTCTTGATTCTAGGAATGCAAATGCAATTTTTTTTGAAATGCTGACGTGTATATTATCGTGGGATCCATGATTAAATTTTGAAAAAACACTCTCTGTTTTACTTTTTCATGTTTAAACGTAGAAAATGAATTTATAAAAATAATATTTAAAATTATAATATAAAAAATATATTAATATATTTATTTTAAATAATACTTTTATAAATTTATTTTTTATAATTTTTTATTTATATATTTTAAAAATAATTATAAATCAAAATTTACACTTATTTCAGAACGACGAAAGTATATAAAAAGCCGATCATGAGACGTGTCTCTTCTCTAGTTTCTTTCTTTTAGCGGCCCTGGTATTCTTCAAATGAAAGTGATTAGTCCTTTGTCTGCACAATTATGACAAAAATTCCACCACTAAATTAGAATTTAAAACAAAAAAAAAAAACACTAAAAATGTGAATGAAATGTTTTATTTTTTAAATTTTAACAAGAATATATATAGTAATGTAATATTAATTAAATGTTGTTTGAAACATATTTATCAGAATATTATAAGAAAACGATGGCTAAATTATTTCTTTGAAAATTTTGTTAGAATATTAAATGAATTGTCCAATGCATAATGAGTGACATGTACAATTCATTTATTATGAGGTCCTATATAAATATCATGAAATTAAACATTCTATTTAAAATCTAAAATAAAAAATTGAAAAGAATATAAATGTAAAAAAAAATTATATATATATATATATTACAAATTTAGAAAACAGTAAAGTTTAAGTAATTTTTTTAAAATAATAAAATATTTTTATTAATTTTGAGTAAAGTTTTAAGTAATTTTTTTAAAATAATAAAATATTTTTATTAATTTTGAGATGAAAAAAATATATGATTTTCAATGAAAGTACATAATACCGATATATACATTTTCTATACTAAAAAAATATGTAAATTTTAAATTTAATCATATTAATGTCATTTTAAAAAATACAATGTCTTAAATTCAAGTTTTGATAAGAATTTTATTGATAAAAAAAGTTTTTTTTTTAATAATTAATTAAAGTAAGAGTTTTTTTTTATAAAAAAACTAGTAGTTATTGAAATAGTAACTCTGAAGCAATTTGGACATTTTGTTTTTTAAAAAAAACATGTTGAGTATATTTAAAAAAAATCCTAAATTGAATAGAAAAAACTTCTAAAAAATTTCTAGAAAGAGTAGGATCGGAACCAAAATTTTAATTTAATGGGAGCCAACAAATTACATAAAAATTTGAATAATAAAAAAAAATCAAAAGCAATAATAAAAATCGATCAAATGATTCATGACCAACAATGTGATCATTATATCATATGGACGTCATATTTATAATTTTCAATTATTTTCTTTTATAAGATTAATAATCTAAGAATTTTCTTTCTATTATTTATTATATATTATGGTACTAATTGCATATGTTTTATTTTTATATATTTTTCCATAGCATTTAATGTAATTTGTCATTCAATTTAAAAAAAATAGTAAAAAAATATAGTGTTTACAATTTAACAAAAAAATATACTAATTTGAAATTAATAAAAAATCACTTGAATTACTAAAGTTATTGGAGTGAAATTTATTTTAATGATATCTATTTTTTTTTATTACCTCTATTTTTTAAAATTTTCTCTCTTTTTTAATTATTATTATTTAAAATTTATGAAAACTACTATCATATACGAATGATTCAATCTAATATCTATAAATTTTTTATTAATAATTAATCACTCTATTCATAAATACATTTCTTTTTTACGTAAATATATGTCTATTTTATTCATTTATTTTTATGCAAAATTTAAAAATTCCTTTGTTAATCTATAAATCCAAACAAATCAGGTAAGTAAAATTCATAACAATTGCAATATGTCCAATCATGCACATAGATACAATAATTTGAACACAATAATATAAGATCTCTTATCATTTAATACATTTAAATTATCTTATATTAATATAATTATATATAAATGTTAATTATTTATTAGAATTTAGTGAGGGTCAAGGCCTTCACTCATCGCATGGTGGCTCCGCCCATCAGAAAGAGCATGTTGAATATAATTAAAAAAAATGAATATAATTTTATACATAGTGGCATATGATAATATTCAAAATTTTGGAACACCTAAATTTCGGGGGCTCTATGCGATCGCACCTATCGCACACCCTCAAAACCATCATTAATGAGTGAATATATTTTTCTTAAACTCCTATTTGATTACAATTATCCGTTTGGCCAGAAATTGAAAGCAGTTGATTTGAAGTAGATTAAATTATGAGTGTGTTGATTTATAATGAGTTTAAACTACAATTACTAAATGGTTAAACCTAATAAATTAGTTGGTGAAGTCTGAATTATTATCTACCATTTTATATTTGAAAAAATTCTTGAATTAAATTACATTTGATAATTAACTTGAAATTATTATTGTAATTAATCTATTTAATTATAGAGATAGTAACTAATAAGACCTCGTGTTAATCCACTGTTGGTTGGTTTCTACTGTGAACGTGATAGGCCAGGTTGATTTTAGAATTTTTCTCAATATTAAATTTAATGTGGGATTACATATGTATATACTAATAATGAGAGTCTTCATAAAGATTAATATATAATTTTCCATGAAATTTGTTAAAATGGTCGGAATAATGCATAATTTAGACTCTTGTATTTTCTTTTTTTAAACTTATTTCTTATATTTTTATTTGCTGGATATGTTATTGTACTTTTATTTCAATAAAAATTAGATTTTTATATTTTTATTTTAATAAAATTTACACCCTTTTTATACTTAAAATTGTAATAAAATTATAATATTTTAAACATATATGAAACAACAATAAAAAAATAGATGATACAAAAATAATATAAAATTTTAAATTATGAATAACTTAATTTTTTTTTTGTAAACTTTAGGGGTGGGCGTCAGTCGGTCGGTTCGGCCTAAAAAACCCATTAATCGACCAATCCATAATTGTAAAAAAAAAAAAAAAAAAAACAAATCAAATCAATAAATTTTAAAAATCAATTTTTTTAACCATTTTTTTCAGTTATCGGTTAAACCGATCGACTAATTCGGTAATGGGCCAGACTCTAATTAATTACATGCTCAAATATTTTATAAACATTAAAAAAATACTATAATAAAGCATAAAATAAGTTTTTTTTTTTACATATTTACTATTATCTTCTATTACTAGCGATGTTAAACAGATATAAGATAATTGATAAAAATGTAACTTATATGCAAACTATAAGCTAAAAAATTAATTACATTCATTCAAAATGAATAATTATATAAAATTAACTAAGTTTCTAAATTCTAACTTTAGATTACAAATCATAAAATAGTTGGCTATAATTTGAAATCAGTAATTCAGGCAAAAAATTGTTGAATATTGGAGGTGTTGCTAGTCTTAAGTTATATGCCTGCAAAATATAATAAAAAATGCTACAAAAAGTAGTCTACATTATATCAAAAGAAATGAAGTTAGTTTTGTTAAACAAGAAAAAAAAATGAGTTGAGAAAACAGGTGGGCTCAGGCTTTTTTTTAATCATGAAGAATGCAGCAAAATTGTTTTGGTTGCAGCACTAAATAAATCAGTGTTACCATGCCAAAAAATAATTCAATCCATTCTAAATAGAGTCACTCAGAAATAGAAGTCTCATTATAGCCCAATGCACACAAAATGGTGGCTTGGAAATATAATGCAATCAATCAAATATGCAATTCAAATCTATATGGTTGCATCACTGAAACATAAAATGTTTCAATATTACATCGCCAATATAAGATTGAACATAACTTATTCAAGATATATTGGAAGCTCTTCATCATTGCCAATGCATATAAAATGGTGACTCAAAAATATAAAGCAATCAATCAAAGATGCAATTCAAATCTATATGACTGCATCGATGAAATATAAAATGTTTCAATATTATCCCGCCAATATAAGTTTAAACATAGCTTATTCATTATAAATAGGAAGCTCTTCATCATCGTCCAAAGCACAAACAAGTATGATGTTGGGAAATCAATCCCACATCGGAAGATTACAAAATAAAGAAAGGGCTTATAAATGAGTAGGTGTTAGACTTAGCACAAGCCAATTGGTTTTGTGCAAGTGAGTTCTACCACATGCCCATTTATAAGCCCACTTGTGTA
>CAOJBK012563056.1:0-10680 GCA_948294925.1 Codiaeum variegatum | reverse complement strand
TGCATATAAATAAATAAAATTTTAATTTATACATATATTTTATATTTATAGTTTATTAGTTATTAAAATGATCAAACTATTATGATATCATGCATAAATTAATGATTATATTAATATGGTTTGTTAATCACTAAAGTGGCCAAACTGTAACGATGTTATGCACAAAATTAATAAAATGTTAATATTATTTGTTAGTTACCAAAGTGGCCAAACTATGATACCGACATTGATAAAATGCCTATAAATTAAAGTTTAGTATTTTATAGACTTATAATTCACTCAAATATGAGTTTATTTATGTATGAAAGACTAAACTTAATGAGAGTAAATTAATATTTTGGTTAAATATATTTGTACATCAAAAGATGACATATATTTGATTTGAATTATTTATTCACTCATAATTGTTTATTATTGGCATTTAAATTATCATAATGTATTATAGTATCACCCAAAAGGGAGCTATAATATACTCTCATTGTTTATTTATTCCGAGTTTATTACGAAATAGATTATGATGTTAGCATGTATATGCATGATTTTACAGCTATTTCTCTTCATTCGCAAGCTTCATTTGTTATTATTTTCAATGGTTTGAATTTCTCTGAATGAGCAAGTCGATTTCCACTCAGGTGCTCTGGATCTTGACTTGGCACTATTAGAGGATCAACCTCCAGTTTTTACTAACTCGAGCAATGAGGAAGAGAAATTATACCATAAAGCATGGGAACGCTCTAACAGATAAAGCCTTATGTTTGTGTGAATGACCATTGCTAACAACATTAAGACAACTATTCCACAAACTAACACTGCAAGACAATACTTGAAGTTTGTGGAAGAATGTTTTCATTCTATAGATAAGTCACTTACTGGTACCCTTATGGAAGAACTCACGACCATGAAGTATAGTGGGTCGCGGAGTATGCAGGACCACATCATTGAGATGACTAATATTATAGCAAGGCTTAAGACAATGGGCATGACAGTGGATGACTCCTTTATGGTACAGATCATTCTAAACTCACTACCTCCTGAGTATGGACCTTTTCAAATTAACTATAACACTACGAAGGATAAATGGGATGTTAATTAATTTTCTAATAAGCTTACTCAAGAGGAAGCGAGACTCAAGAATCAAAGGAGTCATTCTATCAACCTAATGCATTAAGAAGCTGGTAAAGGACTAAAAGCAAAACCAAGAAATTTAAGAAAAAAGCACTCATCTACTATAGACGAATTAAAAGGAACAAAAGGCCAAAAAGTATAGCCTTTGAAAGAAAGTTGGGCATTAGTAGCAAGATTGCCTGAAACGTATAGGATTGGTTCTAAAAGAAAGGTACATATTATGTTTTTGTATGTTTTGAATCAAACTTATGTGAAGTTCCTTTAAATTCTTAGTGGCTTGATAGTGATGTTACTATGTTGGAATTAAACATAGTGCATTGAATGAAAATCTAGCTTACTTGTGGCATAAACATTTAGGTCATGTATCCAAAGAAAGGATAGAAAGATTAGTAAAGAATGATATTCTTCCGAATATGGATTTTACTCATATAACAATATGTGTAGATTGCAGTAAGGGAAAGCAAACCAAACATAATAAGAAAGGAGCCATAAGAAGCACTCAGCTTCTTGAGATTATAAACATTGATATTTATGGACCTTTTAGTGTTCCATCTTCTGGTGGAACAGAGTATTTCATTACCTTTATTGATGATTTTTCACGTTATAGTTATGTTTATTTGCTTAAAGAAAAATCTCAAGCATTGGATTCCCTAGAGGTATACTTTACTGAGGTTGAAAGGAAATTAAACAAAAAGGTGAAAATCATAAGGTCATATAAAGGTGGTGAATATTATGGGAAATATGATGAATCAAGACAATATCTAGGTCCATTTACAAAATTCCTCGATAGACATGACATATATGCATAATATACTATGTCAGGCACACCTCAACAAAATGGTGTGGTAGAAAGGCGAAATAGTACATTAATAGATATGGTTAGGAGTATAATGTCTAAATCTTCATTGCCTAAATCATTATGGATGCATGCACTCAAAACTGCAATGTATTTATTGAATAGGATTTCTAGTAAGGTAGTTTCAAAAACTTCTTTTGAACTTTGGAATGGGAGAAACCTAGCTTAAGACATTTGCATGTTTGGGGTTGCCCAACGGAGGTAAGAATTTAGAATCCACATGAAAAGAAATTGGATTCTTGAACAGTCAGTGGTTACTTTATTGATTACCTAGAGAAATCCAAAGGATTTAGGTTTTATTATCCAAACCATAGTCCTAGAATTTTTTAAACTGGAAATGCAATATTCATTGAGAATGGTGAAGTTAGTGGGAATGTTAAAAGATAAAATATGGATATTAAGGAAGTAAGGTTAGATGTTCCTCTAACCATAAAGGCTTCTTCATCCATAAGTGTTCCAAATGTTGTTCCAATGATAAATAAACCTCCAAATAATATTGAAAAACACTTGAATGATGGAACACACATTGCTCCAAATATTATTCCAGTAGTTAATGACAATATTGAAAATACTGAATAATATTTGAATGAAAAAAAACACACCAATAAGCAATTAACTTACAACCAACTATTATAAATGAACCACAAGGAATGTTTTTGAGAAGATCTCAAAGAGAAAGAAAGTATGCCATTCCAAATTATTATGTGGTTTATTTTAAAAAGTTTGATATTGATATTGGAATCAATAAGGATCCAGTTTCATTTTCATAGGCCATGCAATGTGATGAGTCTGTAAAATAATTTGATACCATAAAAGATGAGTTGAAATCCATGAAAGACAACAAAGTCTGGGATCTCATTAATTGCCTGAAGGTTCTAAACAAGTTGGATGTAAATGGGTTTTTAAAACCAAACATGACTCAAATGGCATATTGAATGATATAAAGCTAGACTTGTTGCCTAGGGTTACACTCAGAAATGAGGCATGGATTATAAAGAGAGATTTTCACCTGTCTCAAAGAAGGACTTATTAAGGATCATATTGGCATTGGTAGCTCATTATGATTTAGAGTTACACCAAATGGATATGAAAATAACCTTTCTTAATGGTGATCTTGAAGAGGAAGTGTATATGGATCAACTTGAAGGTTTCTTAAAAGGTCAATTAGTGTGTAAACTTAAGAAATCAATATATGGACTTAAACAAGCTTCTCACCAATGGTATCTTAAGTTTAATGATACTATAACATCTTTAAATATTTAGGAAAATCTAGTTGATCGATGTATATACCGAAAGATTAACAGGAGTAAGTTTATTTTCTTAGTACTATAGGTTGATGACATTTTACTTGATGCTACTGATTTGAACATACTGCATGAGACTAAATATTTTCTCTCTAAAAATTTTGAAATGAAGGATATGGGAGAGGCATTCTATGTGATATGAATTGAAATATTCCATGATAGATCACATGCATTATTAGGACTCTCTCAGAAAGCTTATATTTAAAGAATCTTAGAGAGATTTAATATTGATAAATGTTCAACAACTATTGCTCCTATCCAGAAAGGTGATAAATTTAGTCTCATGTAATGCCCAAGAAATGATGTAGAATGAAAAGAGATGGAATCAATTTCTTATGCCTCAGTTGTAGGCATCATAATGTATTTGCAAACCTGTAAGAGACCAACTATTAGTTTCGCTGTTGGAATGTTGGGCAGTTATCAAAGCAATCATGAAATTGATCAGTGGAAAGCTACAAAGAAAGTATTAATTTACCTATAAAGAACGAAAGATTATATGCTCACATATACCAAGTCTAACCTTTTGGAAGTGACTAGGTATTTGGATTCATATTTTGGTGGATGCTTGATAGCAGGAAATCCACATTTGGTTATCTATTTCTTTATCAAATGGAGCAATATCATGGAAGAGTGCTTAGCAGTCTGTTATTGCTTCATCTACCATGGAAGTAGAGTTTATGGCATGTTTTGAAGCTATGATTCATGAATTATGGTTGCAGAATTTTATATCAGGACTTGGGGTTGTCGATGCCATTACTAAGCAGCTGAAAATTTATTGTGATAATTTCGCTAAAGTGTTTTTCTCCAAAAATAAAAAATATTCCAAAGGTGTCAAACATATGTAATTAAAGTATTTTTCCATTAAGGAGGAAGTTCAGAAACAAAGAGTGTCAATTGAACATATTAGTACAGATCTTATGATAGGTGATTCTTTAATTAAAGGTTTGTAACTAAAGACATTTAAGGAACATGTACATAAAATGGATCTTTGTTGTAACCTTGAATGAAAAACTTTATTATGATTGTGACACTCTGAGCTAAATTATGTGTTTCTGATTTTGCATTACATTTTTTCTTATTATATTATGGTGTATACATTTCTGTTTTAATATTTGACAGGAAAGTCTATAAAATATAATGGTGGACCATGATGTAATTTATTTATATGATTACTTATAGATTTAGTATGATGAGTTGCAAATATCGTGGAATATGGAAGGGAGTATGTTGCATAAATAATATATAACCGCCATAACTCACATTTGTAGATTCATCATATTAAGTCACTTATGTTGAATTTTAAGAATTAATGTATATGTGCAATTAAAGTTAAGCTACTTAATATTATGATTGCATTGTGATTAGGCCAAGTGGGAGAGTATAAGAATATATGGCATAATCTCTCTTGGGCTATTCCTAATTTTATGGGTATATGACTATTTATGTAAAGCCCACTAATAACTAATTAATAGCTAATTAATCTTAATCGTTCAATTGGTTATGTGATGGACATACTAGGTTAAATTATAGTAGTTATAAATTGGTCCTCACTTTATCTATTAGGGTTTTTGCTTAAGTTTTGCATATTCCATCTAAATCCGTCATAAACTAAAGTGGTGAAGGGAGAGAAAATGATTTGTCTCAAGATTTGAATTATGACTACTTCATCAAATAAATCAGGTATATGATTAAATATTTTTATTGTGAGAATTATGTGTTCAAGACACTCGATTAATGATTTATGGTTATTTGAAATTACACACAAAGAATATTATAGTTGACTATTGGTAGAAATCCTCTACATAGCTTTATGTCTTATTTTCTTTCTCTTTAAACTCTTAGTCTAGGACTTCTAGCTATTTTCGTTATTATGTCTATTTTTGCTAATTCGGTAAATTACTATTTAGTTCCTAGGTTTTGGCTTAATTAATACTTTGGTCCTTATATTTAGACAAACCTATTGTTTAGTCCCTTTATTTTCATTTTGTTAAACAAATTAGTCTTTTAATATCTAGTTTTATGCCTTTCTATTAGTTTTTTGAGAAATGGCTAAAATGAAGCAATGCATATAGTTACAAAATAATTAATTGAATGCATATACTTAAGAAATTCTACATCTAATTTCTAAAATAACTTAAGATTTTGAGCCTAAAAAATTAATTATAGAAACACAAAATTTTAAAGGCTTCAGCTCGGTATTTCGTATAAATACCTGTTAAACCCTTTTGTTCATTGCAGAAAAAACTAATGGGAATGTGCAAAGTTAGAGAGTGGATGACTAAACTATTTGAAAAAATAAAAATAGATGGACTAAATAAAGGATTTGGTTATATATGAGGACCTAAGTGTCGATTAGGTAAAAATATAGGGATTAAATAGTAATTTACTCTTTCTTATTTTAATTTGATTAGTATGATTTTTTACTTGTTTCTATCTTGATTGAAAGTAAGGCTTTTTAAGCCACTTTGCTTAGTTTAAGGAGGAGTTTTTTCATTAACTTGTAGATTTTAAAAGTTGTTTTTCCCTTTACATATTAATAAAAAAAAATACTATTTCAAAAAAATAATAGTACAATGTTCCAATTTCAACAATAAAAAATCACATTGAAGGGAAACAAAGTCATCGAAGGTGAAACCTAATTAAAATTGAAAATTCATTTTCACCATCATTTGAAGCCAAGCAGTGTTGCTACTATCGATAGATTTTAATAAAAGAAATAAAGCACAAGTGGTAAACTAATAAAGTCAATTTCTAGAAAAATTAGAAAATAAGCTTATTAATCGATTAGAGAGATTAGACACTGCACCATAAATAGCCTAATGCAAAAAAACGTGTTATAATAGGCCTTGAAAATATTGCAATAGTTATTTTAAGAACTTTTTTTTTTCAAAAAGTACATAATTGGGATTTTTTTATATTGAGTTAGGGGTCTATGGTAACATATTTCATAATCTACAACAACATTAGAAAAAGTGTAGCAATATTTAGAGCTAATGCATCCTCTTAAAAAGTGAAGTAACACTTTTAAAATGCTAATGCAACACTTTCAAATAAAACATAAATTGACACACTATTTTGCTTGTTTGCAACATTTTTCGTTTACTAAACACAATTGTCTTGATCCATTTACAACATTTTCCAATTACCTGATGCAATACTTTTTATTCCAAGTGCAACATTTTTTAAATTGCATATTATCATATGTTCACCCATTTTGATAACACTATTCATTTTATTGATACTTTACTGATTTGAATTATTTATGATATTGATTATTCATTGTTGATTTTTGATAGTTTGAATTGTTATTTGATTATCTTACCAAGCCTTAACCTAAACCTGGACTATGATTATATGATAGAACACACATACTAATATGGGGTGAAACTATTAGGCTGTGTGCACTAGTGATTGAATTGATACAGTTGAGTTTATCAGTATCCTAGCTAGATAAGGCTAGTTACTCTAGGCATATACTCGAACAAGTATAAGTATTTAAGGGAACAATAGGGATGGTGGTGCCATCCCTCCCATATGTGTCTAGATTGATTGATTATCGATGAAGTTCTGTTTATGTGATTTATTTGATGCCACTTCTTATAACATATGCTATTTTATTGTAAACTTATAATAGTATTATGACATTTCTTTATGCGGCCTCCAGGTGTTGGTATATGCCATAAACTCACTGAGATGAAAGCTCACATCATTATTTTTCTAATATTTTAGGTGTTAGAGTAGAGAGAGATTAGCCTAGATCGAACTAAGCTTCTTGACCATCTTCTTATCTCAGAAAGCCATGTATATATTTATAATACCCTAAATCTTAAAATCATTAATGTTTTATTTTAAAGAAATTTATTTCGATTGAAAATATTTTCGATTATTAAGTTTTTGATTTAATAGTATTTGTTAATAAATGACTTCAATGAGTTTTCAAAAATTAAGTGAAATTATAATTAAAGTTAATATAAATAATTAGGTTTTATAATGATGATGATGATGATGATGATGATTAGAAGAGGAGGAATGAAGTTAATAGAAGTGTGTGCAAATGTAAGTATGAGTATAAGTGAAAAAAAAGGTTGTTATGTGTATTAAAAGGATAAACAAAGTTTCTCATTCTCCAAAAGTAAAGAAGGTATAAAACACAAAAGGGGAAGGAGGAAAATAAAAATATAAAGTTTAACGAATTGTTTCGAGTGATTTATACCTCAATTTCAAGCGATTTTTCATACTATCATACTTCTTATTTTATGAGCTTTGATAATAACAATTTTTTGTGAATCATGGAGATGGTTCTAAAATCTCAAATTTAGAAATTTTATAATGTAATAATCGATATGATATTCTCTTGAAATGTTACAGAAATATTTCTAGAAAATTGATTTTGCATTGATTATCCTATTGCGAATCCATTAGTACCATTTTTATTGAAAACTGACGTCGATGAATGATAAAAAAGATAATCGGTAATTAATCAATTATCATGGAATTTTAGTCAATTATTCATTAATTTTTATTACGTATAGCTAATCGATTATCTATTCGATCAATTAGTTTAATTATTAACATTTTCACTCTATAACTATATTTTTGACTTAATTAAGATTAATTTATAAATTGATGATTAAATATGTAATAATTTCTAATAAATTCATTTCGTAGGTCGATAGGGTCGACACATTAGGCATATCGGTATAAAAAGGATACTTAAGCAAAGTGAGCTGTCAAAGTGAGTTTGTGGAATATATTAATGCATGATAACCATTAATCTGATTTATTATTATTTCCATGGATTTTGTTAACCATATTCATTTGGTTAATATTTAATATTCATTAACCCAATTTGGATTACTTATTGTTAACATTTGTAAACTTATTTGGAACTCATTGTATTATTGATTATTTGAGGCCATTTGGGTCTAATTTTGTTTTGTTAACCTACCGAGCTAATGACCTAGCCTTGGACTAAAAATATATGTTAAAACATCCATACTAGTTGGGGGTGAAAATACTAGGCTGTGTGTACCACTGAATGAACTGATACAGTTAGATTTATCAATGTTTTACCTAGAAAAGATTGCTTACTCTAGGCGTATACTTGGCCAAGTATACATATTTGGATTTGTTAAGGCTTCTAAGGCTTGTTTTGATATTTGTGATCGATTGAGTTCTATCTTATATAATTTGTTTAGTGTCATTCTTTTCGACACATTATGATTTATTGTTACCATATAATATTGATTTATTATAATATTATACATATTATCTGATATTTCTTTCATGCATCCTCTAAGTACTAGTATGTTTCATAGACTCACTAAGATGAAAGCTCACATCATTATTTTCTAATATTTTAGGTGCTAGAGTAGAGGAGGACCAATGTTGTCCCAATAATGGACACCAAGAGGGAGGGGGGTCATAAGGAAGAATTGGTGTCTAGAAACTTTTCTCAAGATTTTTTAATAAAAAACACAAGTATTAAACTTTAAAATCTTTTCCTAAGTTAATACAAATGAAATAGAAAAGGAAAAGTGAAATGGACTAAGAAAATATGAAGGAATAAGTTTTAACACACAAATTTCAAGCTAAAACATATCAATAAAATTAAAGAAATTACTTAAGGAGAGGGAGAAGAGATTGCTCAGTTTTATAGTAGTTTGGAGACTCCTTCTCCTATATCCACTCTCTTAATCAATCAATTGAGGTTTTAATACTACTAATCGAAGCCTCCAAGCTTTTAGTTCACCGGGATTTCGCCCAAATACAAACCAGAGCTTATTAATCCAAATTACAAGACATTTTTGAAGTGTTTACTAGGTTTACAAGTCAAAAGACTTAATTATAATGCTAGGTTAAAGGTTTACAATGAAGAACCCAATCTTAAGTTTTCTTAAACTTAAAAGAATACAATGAAAGATCAAGAGTTTAAGAAAACTAGAAGTAATGAGCAAAGAATACTAAAATCACAAGAAAAAGGTGTACAAAGAAATAGAATAGTCCCTTAATGATTGTTGACTTTGCTTCTAATAATCCCTTATATACTTTAGCCTTCTTAGATCAAAAATGGTGCTTCCAAAGTTCAAAAAGCAATTATTGCACCATCATCAATGGATAAAAACTATCAGAATGACACCATACGACTGAATGGTCCATTACCATACGAGCGTATGGAGTAGGTGAGTTCAAATTACATATATTCGTTGGGACCATACGGTCGTATGGTGTCCTGTCCATGTGGTCGTGTGGTGTTACCCTAAAATTGTCAAACCTCTATGTACTACCATATCGGCGTATGGAACTTTGGTATACAGTCTTATGCTCAAGTCCATACAGTCATATGGAGGGCTTCTATACGGGCATATGTAACATATATATGCACTAAATGTTTGACTAATACTCATTAATCCATGAAAAACACATTTTTAACACAATATGTGTTAAAGCAATTAACTAGACTAACGATTTTGGAATCATCAAAATATGGAGGATAACAATCTCCCCATTTCTTTATGTTGACAAAATCTTAGTTTAGTTTCAAGCAAAAACATGTAATGCATCAAAAAACTAAACTTTAAGTTTTTGTAAAAATTTTATGCAAAAATGGGGCATAACTCCCCCTATCAATATGCCTACATTTTTTATGAAAATTTTGCATAAAATAGTTTTAAAAACTTATACATAAACATTATCAAATAATAAACTAAAATGCATAAACAATAATCTTAAACTCCAACAATATTAGCCATCCATATAATAAACATATAAAACAAAGGCTTATATAAATATACATACAACATAAATAAGAACTTGAAACTATAATTCTCCCCCTTTATCATCAAACAAAAAGGTAATGACCTATAAAAACCAATCAAGCTATATAGATATAATAATGGAACCATAATCATCAAAATATACAAGTAACACTAAAGATCAAAATATCACAATCATAAATCATAACGTTAAAAATCCAAATATCCATAAACCATGGAAGTTAAACAATTCAACAAAATTCTCAAACCAATACATTAACACAAACTAAAATATAAGGCCACAAGGGCCAATGTGCCACAAGCTTGAAAATAAGCATAACAAAGTCATGAATGCCATAAGTTTAAAAAAAATACAAAGAAAACAAAAAATTTGGCTTGATAAGAATGGATAGGGAGGTTGCTCAAGATTCCAGAGGCAAAGAAGGAGGAAGAGGCTTTACTAACTCGCTCATCATGTTATAAATTTCTTTTTGGTGAGTAGAAAATGTGGCCATACGATCATCCAAAGTGTTGAATCTCCTATTGACTTTATTCCGAAAATTTTCCAAATTGCGATTTGTTTCCTTAATCAACCTAACAACCCAATTTTGGAATCCCTCATCTGATTCCTCACCACTAT
>CAOJBK012562610.1:0-22013 GCA_948294925.1 Codiaeum variegatum | reverse complement strand
TCATTTTCAGCTCAATTATTTCTTTTCTTTTTCCCTCAACCACATCTTCAAGAACACAATCTCTTCATAAGAATTTTCTATTAAATTTTATAACTCATTCATATGATCGTTCAATTTCATATTTTCATCATTTTCTTTCACTTCCTTAACACAACTTTTGACTATTTCTTATTCATACGACTGTAAACAATTCACAAGTTCTTGAATCATTTCACAGCAAGTTAAAGATAAAATTTCTTCAACCCATTTAAAAAAATTGCATTTTCTCCCATTTATGAAATGCTTAAAACCCCTAAATTTTTTTCCCATGTTATTCTGTGTTGTCAAAACCCTAATTGGTGACTGCACAACATATATGTACCCCTTCACATCTGGTATTGTCGGGTGGCTTTTGCTCCCACTGCTTTCTCTTGTTCATTGCGAATTAGAATTCATTTTCACTTCGTACATTGAAAGGAGAGAAAGAAAGAAGATTATGGGGTGACAAGGAGAGGAAGATGTAGGATCTTTGTTTATTGAGAAAACATTAGGGATTTGAAGAAGAGGATAATGGTTAATGGGTTGGGTATTCACTTTTAGATTTAATAGTTTTTTTTCAAATTCAAATGACATGTATCTTTATTTCATTTGTCCATGTATCCTTCAAAAATTATATCATAAAACCTTTACACATCAAATAAATATGTGTATTATGAGAACATGTGACTAGGTGTCACATGAGTGAACACAAATGGTATCAATGGTGTGGGCTTATATATGCTAATAGAATAAAATACAATTCCATAATTGACAAAAAAAATTAAATACATACCCATATGTGAAAATTTCCCAAATCACAGGATATCTTTTTGTACTTATCCATAAAATATACTTTGTGTAATAGAACTATAATTAAATTCTAAAATTTTATCTTTTGTAAGCTCTTATTATCAATAACAATGAGATTTTTTATTTCTAGAAATTTGAAGTAAAAGCAACCGTTGTATAAACATTGTTCTTCATTTTCAGCTCAATTATTTGTTTTCTTTTTCCCTCAACCACATCTTAAAGAACACGTTCCCTTCATAAGAATTTACTTTTGAATTTTATAACTCATTCATATGTTCGTTCAATTTCATATTTTCATCATTTGCTTTCACTTCCTTAACACAACTTTTGACTATTTCTTCTTCACACGACTGTAAACAATTCACAAGTTCTTGAATCATTTCACAGCAAGTTAAACATGGAATTTCATCAACCCATTTATAAAAATTGCATTTTCTCCCATTTATGAAATGCTTAAAACCCCTAAATTTTTTCCCATGTTATTATGTGTTGTCCACACCCTAATTAGTGACTGCACACCACATATGCACTTCTTCACATCTGCTATTATCGAGTGGCTTGTGCTCCCACTGCTTTCGCTTGTTCATTGCGAATTAGAATTCATTTTCACTTCGTATATTGAAAGGAGAGAAAGAAAGAAGATAATGGGGTGACAAAGAGAGGAAGATGTAGGTTCTTTGTTTATTAAGAAAACATTAAGGATTTGAAGAAGAGGATAATGGTTAATGGGATGGGTATTCAATTTTGGATTATTAATTTTTTTCAAATTCAAATGACAAGTATCTTTATTTCATTTGTCCATGTATCCTTCAAAACTGATATCATAAAACCTTTACACATAAAATAAATACGTGTATTACGAGAACATGTGAGTAGGTGTCAGATGAGTGAACACAAATGGTGTCAATGGTGTGGGCCCATATATGCTAATAGAATAAAATATAGTCCTATAATTGACAAAAAAAATTAAATACATACCCATATGTGAAAATGACCCAAATCACGAGATATTTTTTTGTACTTATCCCTAAAATATACTTTGTGTAATAGAACTATAATTAAATTTTAAAATTTTCTCTTTTGTATGCTATTATTATCAATAACAATGAGATTTTTTTTTTCAAAAAATTTCAAGTAAAAGCAACCGTAGTATAAATATTGTTCTTCATTTTCAGCTCAATTATTTCTTTTCTTTTTCCCTCAACCAAATTTCAATAAGACATTCTCTTCATAAGCATTTTCTATTGAATTTTATAACTCATTCATATGATCCTTCAATTTTATATTTTCATCACTTGCTTTCACTTCCTTAACACAACTTTTGACTATTTCTTCTTCGCACTACTGTAAATAATTCACAAGTTCTTGAATCATTTCACAGTAACTTATACATGGATTTTCATCAACCCATTTAAAAAAATTGCATTTTCTTCCAGTTATGAAATGCTTAAAACCCCTAAATTTTTTTCCCATGTTATCATGTGTTGTCAAAACCCTAATTTGTGACTGCACACCACATATGCACCTCTTCACATCTGGTATTGTCGAGTGGCTTGTGCTCCCACTGCTTTCGCTTATTCATTGCGAATTAGAATTCATTTTCACTTCGTATATTGAAAGGAGAGGAAGAAAGAAGATAATGGGGTGATAAGGAGAGGAAGATGTATGTTCTTTGTTTATTGAGAAAACATTAGGGATTTGAAGAAGAGGATAATGGTTAATGGGTTGGGTATTCACTTTAGGATTTAATAATTTTTTGTAAATTCAAATGACATGTATCTTTATTTCATTTGTCCATGTATCCTTCAAAACTGATATCATAAACCTTTACACATCAAATAAATACGTGTATTATGAGAACATGTGACTAGGTGTCACATTAGTAAACACAAATGGTGTCAATGGATTGGGCCCATATATGCTAATAGAATAAAATACAGTCCCATAATTGATAAAAAAATTAAATACATACCCATATGTGAAATTACCCAAATCACGGGATTTTTTTTGTACTTATCCCAAAAATATACTGTGTAATAGAACTATAATTAAATTCTAAAATTTTCTCTTTTGTAAGCTCTTATTATCAATAACAATGAGATCTTTTATTTCAAGAAATTTCAAGTAAAAGCAACCATAGTATAAATATTGTTCTTCATTTTCAGCTCAAATATTTCTTTTCTTTTTCTCTCAACCACATCTTCAAGAACACATTCTATTCATAAGCATTTTCTATTGAATTTTATAAATCATTCTTATCATCCTTCAATTTCATATTTTCATCATTTGCTTTCACTTAATAAAACTTTTGACAATTTCTTCTTTGCACGACTGTAAACAATTCACAAGTTCTTGAATTATTTCACAGCAACTTGCACATGAAGTTTCATCTACCCATTTAAAAAATATGCAGTTTCTCCCATTTATGAAATGCTTAAAACCCCTAAATTTTTTCCCATGTTATTCTGTGTTGTCAAAACCCTAATTGGTGACTGCACACTACATATGCACCTCTTCACATCTGGTATTGTCGAGTGGCTTGTGCTCCCACTACTTTTGATTGTTCATTGCGAATTAGAATTCATTTTCATTTTGTATATTAAAAGGGGAGAAAGAAAGAAGATAATGGGGTGACAAGGAGAGGAAGATGTAGGTTCTTTGTTTATTGAGAAAACATTAGGGATTTGAAGAAGAGGATAATGGTTAATGGGTTGGGTATTCACTTTTGGATTTAATAATTTTTTCCAAATTCAAATGACACGTATCTTTATTTCATTTTTCCATGTATCCTTCAAAAATGATATCATAAAACCTTTACACATCAAAGAAATATGTGTATTATGAGAACATGTGACTAGGTGTCACATGAGTGAACACAAATGGTGTCAATGCTGTGGGCCCATATATGCTAATAGAATAAAATACAGTCCCGTAATTGACAAAAAAAAATTAAATACATACCCATATGTGAAAATGACCCAAATCACGGGATTTTTTTTGTACTTATCCATAAAATATACTTTGTGTAATAGAACTATAATTAAATTCTAAAATTTTATCTTTTGTAAGCTCTTATTATCAATAACATTGAGATTTTTATTTCAAGAAATTTCAAGTAAAAGCAACCATAGTATAAATATTGTTCTTCATTTTCAGCTCAAATATTTCTTTTCTTTTTCCCTCAACCAAATCTTCAAGAACACATTCTCTTCATAAGCATATTCTATTGAATTTTATAACTCATTCATATGATCCTTCAATTTCATATTTTCATCATTTGCATTCACTTCCTTAACACAACTTTTGACTATTTCTTCTTCGCACGACTGTAAACAATTCACAAGTTCTTGAATCATTTCACAGCAACTTTGACATGGAGTTTCATCAACCCATTTAAAAAAATTTCATTTTCTCCCATTTATGAAATGCTTAAAACCCCTAAAATTTTTTCCTATGTTATTCTGTGTTGTCAAAACCCTAATTGGTAACTGCACGCCACATATGCACCTCTTCACATCTGGTATTGTCGAGTGGCTTGTGCACCCACTGCTTTCGTTTATTCATTGCGAATTAGAATTCATTTTCACTTCGTATATTGAAAGGAGAGAAAGAGAGAAGATAACGGGGTGACAAGGAGAGGAAGATGTAGGTTCTTTGTTTATTGAGAAAACATTAGGAAGTTGAAGAAGGGGATAATGGTTAATGGATTTGGTATTCACTTTTGGATTTAATAATTTTTTTCAAATTCAAATGACACGTATCTTTATTTCATTTGTCCATGTATCCTTCAAAACTGATATCATAAAACCTTTACACATCAAATAAATACATGTATTATGAGAACATGTGACTAGGTGTCACATGAGTGAACAAAAATATTGTCAATGGTGTGGGCCCATATATGATAATAGAATAAAATACAGTCCCCTAATTGATAAAAAAATTAAATACATACCCATATGTGAAATTGACCCAAATCACAGGATATTTTTTTGTACTTATCCCTAAAATATACTTTGTGTAATAGAACTATAATTAAATTCTAAAATTTTCTCTTTTGTAAGCTCTTATTATCAATAATAATGAGATTTTTTATTTCAAGAAATTTCAAGTGGAAGTTATATTATTACAATAGCTATATCTTGAGCTCTTTAGTTGTATAATTCTCCTTTTGAGGTTTAAAAGGTACCATTGTAGTGGTCTTATAGCTCCTTCAAAAGAATATAGCTTTATACATATAATCAGTTCATTGTGTTGGTGTCCCACCAATCAGGCTAATGTAAAAGACTTGAATCCCTCTTCCATGAACAACACTATACATAAAGCTAATGTTATGTACATTAGAGGACAACTCCACTTTTCAAATCCTTATTAGAGGCCATTTTCTCATATAATTTGTATATACATAAATAAACTGATATATGCTTATGTCTCGCCTTTGGAAGGCTTAACAAAACAATTGTTATCTTTAATATTCAATCGCATTTTTTCTTATAAATTATACTTTCCATTAAATTAGTACCTAGTCATTTTTGGGTCACTTTTGGAATGGTAAATAAATATCTTATTACCTTTTTTAGTTGTAAATATTTGAGAACATAAGGATAAGGCCTTTAATAACTTATACAGAAAAAATAAATTATTGTATAACAAAACATCTTATTTATTCCATATATATTATTTTAATCATCAAAACAATTACACATAGGATATGTAAGATACCTATACAGATAATATCATAGTTATTTTATTTAGTATGATATTATAATTTAAAACTTCTTTTCTTTTTCAATGGATTTTCTTATGTTAATTTGTTATTTGGATATATAGTAAAAATATGGATATTTGCTTCTTTTTTTGTCCATAACAAATTTTACCAAATTTACCACATATTACCCATTTGTTCGATTAAGTTCATTTATAGACACATTGGTGTCTTTCATATTTGCATTCAGGTTATTTGTAATTTTCATTGCTTGGTTCCGTTTGAATTGATATAATTGAACAGATAGAAAATATGGGTAAATGAACCAATTTATCATTAAAATTTATAATATTTTCTATTTTTGTCACTAACTGTTAAATTTTTTCCAATTTGATAATTAAGGTTTTGTTTTTCTCAGGTTGGTCAACATAAGGTTTAGATGTTGGAATTGCTAATGAGGCATGCTATGTCACAACTCTTTGCTGACATAATATGACATGTCAACTCTCATGTTGATACTGCATGACACATTTGTTTCCACATGGATTGAATTATTTCAATGGGACCAATTAGACACTAAGATTTATAATATTTTCGATTTTGATTATTAATCATTAAATTTTTTCCAATTTGATCACTAAGATTTTATTTTTTTTTACTAGTTGATCATTAGGAGGTTTGGACACCAAATTGCTAATATGGCAGGCCACGTGAAAACTCTTTGTCATACAACTTAACAAATCAATTGCTTCCTTCCATCTCCATTCTTTCTTCTCCTTCTTTTGCTTCTTTTAATGGAGAGGCCAAGGTTAATACCAAGTACAGTTGATAAAGAACCCTTTTGAATTTCATTCATTATTTTAATCTAAGCTTCTAGAGATGTTTGTTTTGATGGAGCATTTCCTACTTCATTGAATACAATCCATGTTAAAAACACTAAAATAATAAAAATGAATCTTTATTTATAGAAAAGAAGATGATGAATGATTGTTACGAATGTAGTAAGATCTTTATAACTTTAGTAAATACATTACAGTTTGGCCAATTTATTTCTTTAATGTCATCATTTTCATTATGTCATTTATTCAAACAATCAGTGGTTGTTCTAGAATTTGCATTTGACATATAATGCTTTTTCCATGGCTTCCCATAATAATAAAGACATACTAAATCAGAACCAACCAATCAATTTGTAACTATAATCAAATAGTAAAAAGAGGAAAATAAAATTGAATGAAACTATGAAGCTTTTACATTCTTCTCATTCTCATATCATATAGAAAGTGGTGGAAAAGAATGGATTTTGTGTTGTAGATTGCTTGTAAACGAATGTGATTTAAGAATGCATAACATATTAAGAGAATCAGATTCATTTAGGACCATAGTTTAAGTTTATTTTTTTATCTCAATCGTTCACATGTACGTCTCAATTGTTCCTGTCCTCTATGTGTAGGGCAATAATTGAATTGTTAAATTGTGTTGGAAAAAAGTTACCACATGTATTCCATATCAGCAATTCGGTGTCCAAATCTTCTAGTGACCAACTAGTGAAAAAAAATAAAACCTTATTCATCAAATTGGAAAATTTTTAGTGGTTAGTCATTAGAATAGAAAAAAAGGAATAAGTATAAAAAAGTACCTAGTGGTTTCATGCATTTTCACTTATGGATCTGCGAATTTTTTTTTTTGACAAAGTGGGTTTTGTGGTTTATTCTTTTAGCAATTAAGGGCCCAGTGTCTTAATAATATTAGTTAGTGTTAATTTAGCATAGTGAACACTGACGTGGCAAAGTCAACATTACCGTGATACCCACAGACAACGATAATGTGGCACTGTAGGTCCCTTTTATTAACCCATGTGGAAAAAGTAAGGATTACAAAGTACCACATTAGTGTTGTCATGTAGCCGAATGGATTGATAAGTGTAACTCACAGTGCCATGCCAATTTTGATAATAGGTTCCTTGTCATAATTGACTATGCCACGTCAACTTTTACTATGTCAAATCAACATTTTACTCACATTTTCAACACTGTGGACTCCTGATTGCTAATGGTGCTAAGGTTGTACACTCCTAATTGCCAATGGAATAAATCTCAAATCTCTTTTCATAAAAAAAAACTATACATACCCATAAATGAAAACACACAAAACCATAGGATACTTTTTTATACTTATCCCTAGAAAAAAATTATAAAACTTAGTTATCAATTGGTCCTAGTCAAACCATTTAACCTACGTAGCAACTCACGTTTCATGTTGTGTCGATATGGCAGCTGACATGTCATGTAATATTAGAAAGAGTTGCCACGTGGCATGTCACCTCATCAATTCCAACATCCAAACCTTCTGGTGACCAACCAGTGAAAAAAAATAAAACCTTAGTGATCAAATTGGAAAATTTTAATGAATAGTGAAAAAAAAAAAGAAAACATAATAGTGTGCTACTATACCTTAGAAAACATTGGTTCATTTGCCTTAGAAAACATAATAGTGCGATACTATACTATTTGGTATATTTACAAACTCATAGTTTTTGGTGTTAAGAAGTTTTCGCTCTTTCGCTTGATCGATGACTCCTTACACTGTGATTTTTCAATCAACAACAGATCGGTTCAATTTAACTAATCCGTAGGTTTTATTTTTATTAATTAATATCAATTTACATCCATTATTTTCTTTTTCCATATTTAGCCTTTTACAACTATATTCTTCTTTTCTTTTATTTTCATATTTATTACTTTTTCCATACCAATTCAATATTTCCAAAGATCATTTTATTTACTTACAACTTAAATACTTTCCTTTGTTTATTTCCCTTAAGGGTAAATTATTATTTAGTCCTTAGGTTTCGACCAAATTAATATTTTAGTGGAAAAGCCAATAGTTTAGTCCATCTATTTTGATTTTTCTAACAATTTAGTCCCTCTGTCCTGTAGTTTTGTGTCTTCCCATTAGTTTTTTTTTTTTTACAAAATGGCTAAAGGGACAACAAATATAGTCGAAATAAAACTAATTGAATGTATAAACTTTAGAAAAACCATGCATTCAAATAATTATATTGCAAAAATAAATTGAAAAGTTTGCCTTAAAAAATTTATTGAATAAGCATAATTTTTTAAGTTTATAACTTCAATCAGTCATATTACAACTCTATCTATTGCTCACTTTAGCCATTTTGCAAAAAAGAAAAAAATAAGGAAAGACACAAAATAAAGGCATAGATGGACTAAAGTGTTAGTAGAATCAAAATAGAGGGACTAAATTATTATTTTTGGTGATTACAAGGAGTAAAGTGTTAATTTAGTCAAAAAATGTAGACTAAATAGTAATTTACCATTCCCTTAATCATAAAAACCAACTTTATTACTAATTATATTTTATTTTTTTTATCGATTTTCACTAAAAAAATTTTAAAGCAGGTAAATCGGTACATAAATATTTCATAGAAATAATCTAATTTTCACCCAAAATCATACCCTTTTACAATTTTGTTATAAGATATCATATTTCAACAAACTTTACAAGAAAATACTGCTTTCACTAAATTTACAATTGTTTCCACTAAATTTACCATTTGTCCCTTAATTCATTAAAACTTTGATTTTTCTTTTTTAAAATAGGAAATTTATCAATAGATAAATTTGGATAAATAACATAGAAAATCACTAAATGTTTGTGAGTTTTTCAATGTTGTCACTATTTTTTTTTTGCCCGAATATAACTAACTTTAGAAATTTATTTTAATATGATACTATTGGTCGGATTCATGGCCAGAAAGAGACACATGATAAAATTTCGGACATTCATGTATATTTCGTAGGCAATGAATCTGGTCAAGTACCACATTCAAATGAATTTCAAAAATTAATTATCTCCAAAAAAAAATTTAGTGACCACATTAAAAAACTCACAAAACTTTTATGATTTTCTATATTATTTACCCGATAAATCTTTAATTCATTTTAATTCATTTTTTAACTTGAACAACCTTTTAAATTATTTTGAAAATTATATTTTTCTCTCTAATTTTGTCAAGATAAATTTCTAAATAAATTTTATTCATTTTTAAATCGTCAAAATAATACAAAATAAAATTTGGATAGCAACATATTGTTTCAAATTTTTATTATTTTTCCCTCCAAATTTCATAACATTTGCATAAATGCCCCTATATTTTTTAAATTCATTGTTTTTGAATCTTCAACTCAAATAAACCAAAATTTTCATATTTTTAAAAAAATATCATATCTAGACTTAAATAAAAATATTCAAATAAATTTTCAATTTAGTGCTTATAAAATAATATTTTCGTCCTTAAACTCTCTTTTTACTAAATGGTCTTTGCATGGACAAAACTTTTTGCTTGATCGTTCAAAATCATATTTTCCACTATAAATTTTTTATTTCATATTTTCCACTATATATTTTTTATTTTACTCATAAAATACCATAAATTAATTTCATAAAATTCAAAAAAAAATTCAGAAAAATTATCTTTAATAGATCCTTCTTTACACCACTCTAACTTGTTATTTTTGAATGAGTTTACACCTTTTTTATCCTTATATTGATTTTCATGAATTAGTTTATGAGTTCATCAAGTTTTTTAAAAAAATAAGTTTTTTTAGAGTTTCATGGTTGATCTTTATTAGAGCAATTTGAAGTAAAAATGGTCAAGTTTTCATGGAGGTTTAGAGGCTTTATTTTTCTGTAGAGAATGGACAATGAAGATGAAAAAAATGAGTATTTTAAGATTAAAAAATGCTAAAAATCAAAGAGGGAGTGTTTGTGCTAGGATGGGTGTTAGTAAATTGTGTAAGTGTATATCTTTCAAAGTAAAGACTAACAAAACTGAATCAAAACTAGAGACTAGACCATATCTTCAAATCAAACAATAAAGATGAAATAGAGAACTGAATGATCACGGCTAGAACACTCAGAGTTGATTTGAAAGAATAAATAGAGATAGTAGAAGGCGAATAGGTTGGGATGGAGACCAAAGAAGGTAGTCTCAAAAGGAGAGGAGATCAATTGAAAGAGGAGGGGTGGGATTGGCAACAACTAGGATTAGGAAATGCTTGAAAAAGAGAGAGCAAAAGTGTTTTTTTCCTTCATACCTGATGGGTGTTAGTTCATTCAGTAAGTGAATCTCGGAGGTAGTGGGCTATTAAGTTGGTTGACTCTGTAGGATGGGCTTACAATCACAAGGACAAAATAAAGAGGACAAGGCTTGTTGCCTGGCAAGGTCCCTCTAATGCTCAAGTCAAGTATGAGTTTATAGTATTGTAATCTAAGGTTTTTTAAACCAGCCAAACAATGGAGGAAAATATGTTAAGTGCTCAAAAGTGGAAGATGATAGTAAGAGAGTAAAAAAAGGGATCATTTACCCTTTGGCATGGGAGGACTTATATAGGCCTTCAATTTATGAAAGAGTTGTTGATTGGACGGTCCTGATGCATTCTTAGTGAGGAAGGTTATCATTAGATGATGATCAGTGTCAAGTGGTGACGTGGTTCTTACTCATTGGCCAAAAAGGTTGAATATCCCTTACTGTCAAGACCTAAAAGTAGTTTTTCCCAAATTCGGTGTGCTTAGCTGTCACATTTATGAGAGGGGTGTGTTGTGACAGGGCAAGGTGTCGTATCTTCATACTGAGGTAGTTGGTTTATTTGTCCTATGCACAATATAGTCTTCCTGGAATAGTTTAAGAATGAGTTGTTATTATGCCCCTTCCTTTTTCTTTATGGATTGGATTGAAAAGTTCAAGTTGAACCCACCCACGGTCATCCCCAATACAATATTTGATATGCATTATTTTGAGGTGTTGTGTTATGCTTTGGTATGTTCAAACTTTATGGCATTAATATTCTAGATGTTTTTTAAGATAGCCCCCTGCAATGATCCCCCGAGTATGTACATGTCTGTCCATTACCAGAATAGGGGCCTTTTTAAAAGGAAGGTTGACAAGATGCCTAATTGGAGGGAATTCTTTGCTACAATAGGATTCCTAGTAAAGAAAAACTACTCATCCAAGGGATTATAATTTTTAGGGACCTTCCAACACCCTGTGAAAAAAATCAAAGTTGCACGCTCCTGGATGGTCGACAGACTTGACTAGGGATCAAGAGCTATTTAGCACCATTACTTGTGCCTGAAAGCGCTAGTCAGCCTTCAACTCAATTATGACTAGAAGTAGCTATTGGAGAGCAGCTTTTAAATTAGCTAAATAGGTCTCCCTCTCATATGGAGACATTGAAGAGTATTTACTGTAAGACATTTTCTCTCCCATGCTTGTCTTCGTATTTTAATATTCCATTATTAAATTATTTCTAAGTATGTTTCTTCATTTTATAGCCAAGGTGGACAAATATGGGTGGTGTTGAGATCTCTTAGATGATATCAGTGGCACCATCCTAGAACCTGTCTTGCAATGGGGCACTCCTCTCCACATCTAAGAGTTTACCACCAGGTGATTAAGGCTATGGATGAGAGATGAGGTAGAACACTCCCTTACTCATCATGCTTTCCCAAAGACTTTTCATCACAGCCTCTATTACCTCATCGCCAAAGCTTAGGAATGTAGAGGGGGTATTTTGGCAATGTAGTCTCCCCTTGGTCCTCTTCCAAAACTATGGCCAAGGTGGTAGCGAATGCCGAATTGATGGTGGGTTCCACTTAGTTTCCCAAGCTACTTGCTGAACCAGTATCCTAGATTCAAGGCAAGTACATACTTGGTGTTGGAAAACCCAAGACAAAAATCCTCATAGGTACTGGTGTTGGATGCTCAGTCACCTTAGGATTTACCAGAAATGATGTTCCTCTTCAGTTTTAGGGACACCACAAATATGAGGATTAGGGGATAATAAATTTTTGGTTTGAGGAGCTTATTAGGGAGCATTATACCCACAAGAATAACTATTTGGAAGCCTTAAACTTTTTAGAACAAACTTTCCATAACATAGATGAGTTTTGTAGATCCTTAAGCCTTTTAAGAGAGGGGGTAGTGATTTTCTTATATGTAGAGAAGATTGGTTCCTGTATTGTCGATTTACTTCGAACGTACAAAGTGACTCTTTTAAAAAAGATTCCCTCTGCTACAGGATCAAAAAGGCCTCTAGTTGAGACATCCATTCCCCACCTCGAGTTAGACTTAAAGGACCCCTTCCCCCTCGAAAATTGTTGAGGGACCCTTCGACGAAGGAGTTTTTATTTTAATATGTCTTTAATGATTCATCCTCATCCTCCAACTCTAGTGACTTATACTTAGATGAGGATGCATCCTTCATGCGGACCTCTGGTCCCTCTTCATGGGTTTCCCCTTTATCTGGGTTTAAGTTGCTTACTCCTCTTCAAGTAATCTATCCCACGCTTTGAGGGTAAAATAGTTTACCTCATAGCCTCATCCCGGCTCTTAGTTCGTAGGACTAAGAGGTCTTCATAATGGGGGTTATCCTTTTGTAGTGATGGCATTTCCTAGTTCTACATGTTTTAATTTTTGCAATTTTTTCTTCTAAGTGTTTCCATCTAACTAACCCTTTCATTTCATTAGTTTTAGAAGGGCTGAGCTCAAAGAAGGTGCTGTTGACACTAATCTTCCTCCTCCCATAAATTCGATCTGTTTGATTAGTTTGCTTATTAAAGAGATCCTTACTGTGGAAGCTCCAAGAGGGAGGGGGTTCTTATAATTCTTGTTGGTCCTATAATTAGCCCTAAGAAGGTGTTCCAGACCCTTCTTTCCATGGCTAACTTTAGCCAAATATTATGGGGCCTTGGTGATAATAAAGCTTTAACAGTTAAGGCTGTTACCCCTGCTCCGACAATTGAGACTACTCTTCCTGCTCCTACCTAAGTTGTTGAGGAGGCCTATACCCCACCATCCAATAGAAGTAGTGGTATTTGAGGGACTAATTCCCTAAGGGATTGAGATGGAGACTCAGACCGGAAGGATCTCCCTATTAGAAGGAGAGACTTCTGGGGAAATTCTCTTGGCAATTCACGAAAGTAGACTCCCTGTTACTATACCAGTGTTGGAGGCAATTGAGTCATTTCTAAAAGTTAGTGCTTCTCCTTCACTACAAGCTACTAATCTTCCCAGTCAAGGGTTCGAGGTTCCTCACATGTTACCTCCTCCTCATAGGCATGACATACTCATGGTGGGGGACCAAAGCATCAACATTCCTTCTTCTCTAACAAAGTTTGAGCCTACACTTAGGGTAAGCTTCTTTAATTAGTAAAAAATTTTCTAAGGTTTTGTGTCTATGCTGACTCATATTAGTCCTCTTGTAGAATGTTGTCACTCCTGAGAGTATATACAAGGGGAGATTTCTTGTACACAGAAGCAAGCTTAAAAATCTCTAGTCTTATCTGGGATGTACAATCCTGGATAGAAACAATCAAGAGGGCCAATTAAGTAGAGATGAAAGTTAGCCAAGTTTAGAAAGAAAGAGCTGCACAATAGGCCCATGTGGACACTTCTAAGGTCGATCTTTAGTGGGCTAAGGAGGAGGCCTAAAAGGCTGCTAAGGAGGTAGAATGGATGAGGAAGGAGGTGAAAGCCCTCACCACTTGAAATAGGGACACAGATAAAGACAAGCAAGAGGAAAGGCTGTCTAAGCTAGACCGTACCCAATAGAGGAAAGGCAGGCTTCTAAAGGACTCTACCTTAGTCGTAGAACCATTGAAACATACTACTCAATAAGCATATGGACTCCAATTCGATCTGCTGAGTTTTCTTCGAGCCTTTTAGCATCTAATACTTCAGCCTCCTAAATTACACAAATAATGCCAAATCCTATGTCTTGGGGAGATTCCTCCCCACTTCGTAAATGTTGACTAGGTGTTGCCTATTATCAGTAAGAAGCTTGAAGTGGAGGTGCCTACCCTAGAGAAGTATGTGAAGGACCTGACTTCTTCACCTACTAGTTTCCATCCACTAAAGGCAATCCTCTAATTCTTCTGGGCTACACTTCTGTAAGGCCTCGACCTTTGGAAGTGCCTGTGTGCCTCATACTTTCAACCGGAGGAAACCAATTGTGGAGGATCAGATTGCTCATGGGCATCATCGGTCGAAATCTCATGTGGGGAGAACCCCTTATGGGCCTATTTGGGTGAGTGGTGTGTGTGTGTGAGTCGCCATTTAATAATGCTTCAGGTGATTATGAAACCATTTTAATTTAACTCCATAGAAATATTATTTTGCCCAATTTGGAAAAGATAAGCCTCGAACCAAAAGATGAATTTAGAGACTCAAGATTGATAAAAAATTAATTTTTTAAAAATAGTTTATTTCTAACAAAAATTTCTCTAAAATCATATGGATTTGATCAAAAGCATTTTCATGTATGCATGGAAGTTATATCGTGATGAATTTATAATTATAATATTTAATCATGATGCATGAACCGAATATTGCTATGAATGTCAAAAATATGAAAGGTGGAAATAACAAAAAATAAATGAAAATAATAAGTAAATAGGGGTCTCTCCTCTAGGTAGATTGGTACTAAGGAGCGTACACATCCCCAATAGCAAATTAAATAAATAAGAAATAAAAAATAAAGCAAAGGCTAAAATGGTAACATAGAGCGCATAGAAAGGGGACATATTCTCCATTATAAATATGGATATAAAAGAATCATAATAAAAAGCTGGTAACATAAATAAATAAAAAAGAGAACTAAAATAAATAAAAGGTGAGTTCACTTGACTAACAAAGGATATGTTAGGAAACAAACTAAGTAAGATTCTCCATTGGCAAATATATATCAAGAAGAAATCACCTCAAATGCCATTAGCAGAAAAATAAAAAAAAAATTATAGAAATAATAAAATAAAAAGAATAAATAAATTAAAAAAAAAAAAGGTAGATTCATGCCATTGAAAATGAAAGTGTTAGGAAACGAAACAAATGGAGTCCTCCATTAGTAAATATGCCAGGAAGGAAACACCTTAATTGCCATTAGAGTAAACTAACAACTAATATATATGTAATTAAAATAAGTAAAACAAATGAATAAAAAATAACAATATAAAAATAAATGTAATAATAACATAAAATATCAAAATGAAATAAAAACAAAGAATAAACAAAATAAATAATAATAAAAAAAGAAACTTTGGAGTTGAAGGCTTAATAGGCTTGCCGGCGTATCCCGTTGATTGGGAATCAAACCCTACATCATTCTCCCTTCTTGCGAAGGGTGAGGATTGTATAAAAAGTGGATTGGTTGTTGTATCCAACAGATAATCATTTTTAATTAAAAAATGTTAATTGAAAGGTCTTTAATCATTTTAGGTTTAGATTTAAAATAACGATTTTAAATATGTAATTTTACCTATATTAGATTAGTAGGGTATAATTTGAACGAGATAAGAAATATTACCATTCGAACATATTACCTTTGGCTTTCTTTAGCCCAGGAATTGGTGGTTCTGATGACTAGACAAGGCCGAAATGGGTCTCTATTGTGTTTTAGGACAATGTGAGAGAGAATTTCGATAGAGGTTAGAATTTGAAGTGTTTAGTGTAGGAATTTCAGCAAAGTTTCATAGCAGAAGTTATTTTGAAAATGTGGCCCAAAGGGTTTTATTTATGGAAAAAACTATATTTCACATTCAAGAAAAGGTCGTACGTATGCCTAGAGTTAGACACACACACCTAAGAGCATGCCCACATGCCTGACAGCAGGCCTATGCACCTAGAACAGAGCCCATATACCTGGCACAAGGCCTATATGCCTGGCAGTAGGCCCGTACGCCTAGCAGCAATCTCATACGCCTAACACAAAGCTCGCATGCCTAGTAGCACACTCAGGCACCTTATACAAAGCCCACGCGCCTGACAATGGGCTCATGGGCTAGGGCTTGGGTTGATATGCATAGCTCGTGGCTCGTGCACTCGACTCGTGGTTCCGGGTCAGTGTGATTCGACTCAGTTTTTTTTTTACTTTCTGTGTTACTTTTAGGTCCGATTTTAGTCTATGGACTTGTAATGGCATGCCATATATAATGGTGCAAAAACAAAGGTTCACAAATACCTCCCTTAGTGAATTCAATTGACCAAAATGGATATGATAAGTGTGAACTGTATTGATGTGGGTTAATATTTGTTTCATCTATAAAAGGGCTTTGGTGCTGAGTTAACTTGCCATTCTTCAGCTTCTCCTATCCCCTTCCTTACCTTTTCTCTCTATATTATTTTCAAGAAATTTGAATGATCCTAGCTCAAGTAACTTAAGAAGAGGATTTGGCTGTGGGATTAGTTGTTATGACAAAAACACTCACTAATTAGGCGGGTTTATTTGGCACCAGGATTGAGAATCAGTGGACTCCTCTAATGCACTTTGAAAATTTGCTTAGTGAAAATAACTATCCCTTCATGGTAGATCTTGATCCAATGACGGTTCCTAATCTAGATTTTTTGTGAAATAGAAAGGAGCACTATAGGTTGAATGACTACCTTCCAGGTACACTTTTTTTCCTCTATGTTTCCTTTTTTTGCTCCATTTATTTTTTTGCTCTTGAATTTATTCATGCTCTCTATTTTTGTTTTTTGCTTTATTTTTTTGCTCTTGATTTAAATTACTGATGTTTGCTGAGGCAACACTAGGGGTTTATGATTTATAAAGCTTGATGGCTAATTCTACCCTAACTCTGGCAAGTGCACCTATCGTTTGGGTAGTATAGCACTAACGAGGTTAATCCGTAGAGACACTGACATAACTACTAGCTCAAACTTAAAATATTGTCTAGTTCATAGGTAAAGCTAATTAAGAAATAAAAATTATAATCCTAACTACTAACTAGTTCCTAAAAGGATAAATTCAAGAAAATGCAAGACTTAGGAAGAAACAATCATGAAATAGAGTATCCACTTAGTCTTCGACTCGTTTTTTACTATACTGAATAGATAACCAACAACTCAATGAAAACCTAAGGAAATCAACAAGTGGGTTTTCACACAAAAAGTAAGTTTGAATCATTATCAAGCAAATAAACCCTAATTCCTAAGCAAAAGTTGGGAATCTCTTCTCATAACTAATCAAGTAGGAAAAGCATTAATAGCAAGTGAAATAAAACATAACCCTAGGTATCCATACTTATATCCCTAGCAAGCATAGCAAACCCAATTGATTTTGAGTGTTCAAAACCTAAATTTTCTATCTCTAGTAAAGAATAGGCAATGATAATCATCAACAAGCATACATTGAAGATGAAAAGTGCATAAATATTAATCAAAATCAATACTTAAAGAAAACCCTAAACATTCATTGAGGAAAAGAGTTAATTAATCCATAAAAATATCAAACACACATCTAATCTAGGTAGACTTAATGAGTTTAGTTCATAACAACAAAGAAAGAATAATAGATTAAAAGAAAAAGAAGATAAACTAAGAAATCCATGAAGAACCCTAGCTCAATCCTTCGATTCCCTTGAAAATCTTGCTCAATATTGCACCAAAATGTGTTTCTCCACCTCCAATTTGCTCCTCTGATTTGTAATTTCTTGGTTCTTGGCAGCTCTAGGGTTTTTAGTTGAGTCTTAGACCCAAAATTCCAAGACCTCTTTCTTTCTACAACTGTTTAGCTTATATAGTGCTGGGAAAATCGGGTTCACGGGTAGTCCTCACGGGTGTGAACATTGCCCGTAAGACTACCTATGAGAAGCCCTTGAGAAATTGTGAGCAGTAGAGTGGTCATAGGCAATGCTCACGAGCGTGAAGATTGCCCGTGAGCCACTTACAGCTTGCTGGACCAAAACTTCACTTTTTCTCCTAGGTCACAAGCAATCCTCATAGGTATGCCTATTGCCTGTGAGGTGCCAGATTCTTAATTTTTCCTCTATTTTGGCTCCATTTTCACTCCCTATTTTGATATCTTACTGTATTTAGCTCTGGATTGATGATTAAGCGAATATAGGCTGAAAACACACTTAAACAAATAGATTAAATGTAATTAAACTTAGATAATGGCCGAGAAATGAAGTAAAAACTAAGTATAATTGGCCACTATTAATTTCACTAAAAATGAAAATTAAAAATAGTAAATTTAAGAATATAAAAATTTTACCTATAGGATCACCAATATAATTAGAGGGGAGCTAGATCAAAATTGTCAGAGGTGATGGCCTTTCTGAATCCTTTCCTAGAGGACTCATCTATCTAATTGGATGAGTCTGGATCTTAAGTGGTCTTATGATAAGAACTTACTATTTGCTCCTTCGAAGAGGTTGTGGGACATGAAAAACACATTTAATATGCATCTTGGTGCAATGACCATGATATCGCTGAAGTGGTCCTATCTGACTAGCATGCATTTTGGAGCACAGACTGTGAGTGTTGATGAGAGATCAAGGAGTACAACTTCTCTAAGCCTTTTTCTTAGCATTATGCATCTTATCAATGATAAAAGGAGAGTCTCTAAATATTGGCTACTCTTATTGTTGAGAAATATGAATCCAACTGATTTTTCCATTGACCAGTGTGCCAGAATTTGCATATTGATCATTCTATCTATCATTTTTTTGTATAATGAGAGAGGAAATTTGGACCTAAAATTCAAGAATTACTTGAATTTGGAGCAGCTCGACAATTATGACTAGTGTGGAGCTACTTTAGACCTTGCTTATCAGGCCATAAGCCTGATATCAAGGTTTTAAGGAATAGACATCCATGCGAAGATGAAAATTTGGGAGGTTAGTATTTCTCTTTAATTTTCTTGCTTGATTATTTCAAACATAACAATATTTATTATGTCTTTCATATCACACATTTTCCTTATCATTTTTGCCACTATTATCCCGAAAGACAATATTCTTATTCCCGTGGAGAGGAGGTAGGGTCAAGAGTCCTAGGAGGCACCACATGTCGACTTTTCCTTTTCCCATTACAAAGAGACTTTGGCCATCATTACTGAGGTATGTTCTGAATAACTTCACCCTTTTACTTATCATGACTTTCTGATAACCAGTGATTTTGCAGGTGGTATGAGCCCCCTTCTGATATGAGGCTCTTATTACAGACACTATGCTTTTTGCTTTAGGAATTACTAGTAATGAGAGGAGCATCTTTTTGAGGTCTGCATATATTTAGGAGTTCTTTTTGGTAGAACAAGTTATGGCCCTTATGACTTTGAGAATAATTATATCCACTGATCCTCCCATTGTCATAAGGGGGCCCATGTACTTAATATATGACATTCACTGAAGAGTTGGGAGATCCAGAGATGATTTAATCATAGAGGGAACATATTCATATTTAATTGCTTCTTATTTGATGAGGGGTAGACCTCTACTTTCTGTGGCTCGTGGTTATGTTATAGTGATTTTTATCGCTGATGCTCTGAGGCATCGGACTAGTGGCTATGTTATTCATAGTTATACTCTTGTTATCCCTTCTTCTAGCTCTATTTCTTTTAGAGATAATGCTGTGATGCCATCTACCTCAAGCTTTCTTCATGGGCAACTCCCCTAATATTCTAAGTATGTGCCCTATGTCCGAGCTTATGGTATGATGAGATACCTTTTCATAAGCCAGGAGTACATGTCTAGTGTCATGACAATTGAGCTGGGGACTTTTTTTATGGTTAATATCAGTCTTTTTCTCTTCATGATTCTATCTTTTTTCTATTCTGGCAACTGTTCTCTTTTATTAAGTTTCTGATGACACTTATGGTCATGGGTATACAATCTTTTGTCGAACCAGATTCTCTTGAAGCACCACATTGCAGGCATTGAGTATCGCCGTGGGCAAAAGAGCGTCGCTCATAGTCAGAAGGCACGTATCTGGAGTAGGAGCAGAGTGCCAATTAAGACTGGGGCATTTGAAGTTAATGATGAGGAGGAGGAGGGCAGATGATGTTTAGTTGTATGATTAGCTGTAATATGACCCCATTATGGATCTTTTATTTTGGAAAATTATGTATTATGAATTGGGCTTTTTTATGAACTTTATAAAAAATTGTTTTCTTTTTTATTACAATTTTCATTTGCTGAAATAATCTTGAATTTTTGAAAATATTTTATTTTTCTAATGAAGACACGTAAAAAAATGGAATCGGATTGAGTTGGGACTGAGTGTCATAAAGGGTCGGGTCGACACATGGGTTAGAGTGTACAATAAGAGGCTAGCATGCTCATACATTGGGCTTAGTTCATGCACCTTTCTTTCAATGCACTCACCTAGGGCTTGACTCATGTGCCTAGCTCATAGTACACACGCCGGCTCCCAGAGCACATGCCAATGTCTGTTCAGCCTTTCGAGCTTCATTTTGTCTAGATTTTTATGCCAAAAATCACTTTTTACTCAAAAAATTATAAAAATCCAATTTTTATTACAAAATCTGTTTCTTTCTGTTATTTTCCCAACAAATAGAGCTATTTTACAGTTACATAATGCATGGATAATGCAGAAACCTAAGCCAAGTGGGACGGATCAACCTTGAAAATATGGAATGAGTTCTTTTTCAACACTCAAGGTGTCAAGATTGATTGGGAATTTCTGAATGCTTATATTAGATTTTGGGATCCTGTTGACCATGTTTTTCGTTTCGGTGCTGGCATTGACGAGATTTGTCTTGTCTTTGAGAAATTTTATACTTTGTTAGGTTCTAAAATCGAGGCTAATCTGGCTATTTTAGTTAATAAGGTTGGGTGTTTCATCTCTTTCAAGAATCTTTTGGATTGGAGCACATACATGCTTTTGGTATAGTGAAGGATGACTTGGTAAACCTTTCTTTTATGGCTGACATGTTTTGGGATGATAGGTATTCTAACAATATGGTTTGGTCAGCCAGAAGATTGAAGGCCTATGGTACTGCTTAATGGCTGGATGAAGGGTGAATACGGAGTCGCGCAGTGGAAGCCATAATTGGACAACAATTCTGGATGAACAATAACACCTTTTTTTAAAATTTTTATAAAAATCCGATAATACTCGGGTTTTGTTTTCAAAACTTTTATGAAACATTTGCCATGCCAAAAAACTTTTGACATGGTTTGGTTTAGATATTCATTAAACTCTTTAACACATAAGTAAACCCAAAATGGACCCATATTCAACATCAAGGATCTATCCAATTATTGTGCAAAACATAATAGAAATGAAGAAGGGTTAGAACATATGATATACCTCAAATCCCTCTTTCGTTTAGCTCCTCAAGTGTGAAACCTCTAGTTCGACTCACACCAAAGCTATCCCTTGGCTTGTGTCTCCTTTCCTCCTTGAAGAAACTTGAACCCTCTCTTGGTTGCCCAATATGTTGGTTCTTGCTTGAGAATTTGAGACCTTAGGGATTTGTTTGGACTTTGATGAACACACACACTCCTTTTCAAAGGATATGGAAGAAGAGCTTATAGATGAAGAACTTGTCTTTAAAAATAAACTCTTTCTCTCAAAGATTCTGTGTTGATTTGAACTTTCTCTCTCTAACTCTTAGAGAGCTTCTCTCTCTAACTTCAATGAAGAAGAAGATGAATA
>CAOJBK012562113.1:0-12760 GCA_948294925.1 Codiaeum variegatum | reverse complement strand
AAGGGTATTGGAGATTGTTTCAGCCGAACAATGAAAGATGAGGGGATGATGTCATTGTGGAGAGGGAACACTGCCAATGTTATTCGTTATTTCCCCACTTAGGTTTATTGCTTCTTCTGTTGCATATACTTTGATGAACTATCGTCTTATCCTTATTTTACCACACATTTTCCCTGATGAGAGTCTCTAATTTGTGGTCCAGGCCTTGAACTTTGCATTCAAAGATTACTTCAAGAGGCTCTTCAACTTCAGGAAGGACCGCGATGGCTATTGGAAATGGTTTGCTGGTAACTTAGCATCTGGTGGTGCTGCTGGTGCCTCTTCCTTGCTCTTTGTTTATTCATTGGATTATGCCAGAACCCGTCTTGCTAATGATGCCAAGGCTGCAAAGAAAGGAGGAGAAAGGCAATTCAATGGCTTGATTGATGTTTACAGAAAAACTATGCAATCCGATGGTATTGCTGGACTTTACCGTGGATTCAACATTTCATGTGTTGGCATCATTGTATACCGTGGCCTGTATTTCGGAATGTATGACTCTTTGAAACCAGTAGTACTGACAGGAAACCTACAGGTCAGAACCTTAACACCTAGCCTTTAAAGTTGGTTATTCCAAATCTATATCGAAAACTTAACATTCTCGTATGATTTCAGGATAGTTTCTTCGCTAGCTTTGCCCTCGGTTGGGTTATCACCAATGGTGCAGGACTTGCCTCATACCCAATCGATACAGTGCGTAGAAGAATGATGATGACATCAGGTGAAGCTGTTAAGTACAAGAGCTCAATGGATGCATTCTCTCAAATCCTAAAGAATGAAGGGGCCAAATCACTCTTCAAGGGTGCTGGTGCAAACATTCTCCGTGCAATTGCTGGTGCTGGTGTTCTTGCAGGATATGACAAGCTTCAAATGATTGTGTTTGGCAAGAAGTATGGTTCTGGTGGAGCATAATTAAGCCTCAAACTCATCATCAACCACAACCAATGTTGACGAAAATTTTGCAGTTTTGACACAATTCATTCAGAGTGATTCTTTACTCATTTTAAAATAATAATAGTAGTTTACAACAGTTAAAATGTTATTTTGTTTTCAGGAATTTTGTTCCTGTAATTAATTCTTTGTTGATTTTGAATATATAAATTAAATTAAAATTGTTTATAGTTTTTATGTTATTCTTCAGCCTTATCTCCTGGTTCAAAGTAAGTGAGTCGAGTCTACTGGTTCAAAGTAAATGAGTTGAGTCTACTTCGGATTGACTCGAAAATTACTCAAAACCAATTCGGTTTAATCAAGTCGAACTTGAGTTTAAACTGCTCGAGTAGTTAGTTGAGTCAAGCTCGAGCTCTTTACTACTCGGGCTCGATAATCTCGCGAGTCTAATCAACATTTTTTATATTTATGATTTTTATTCTTTATATGTTAATAATATTTATTATTTTAATGAATTGAGGTCAAGTTTTCTTTAAAAGTTAAGTAATTGAGTCAAGTTTGCTATTTATCAGCTCACTTATGCTCGAGCTCGATAATTTAACTCAAGTTCGAGCTAATTCGAGTTCGAGTTAGTCGGGCTCAACTCGGCTCGATTAGAGTAAGAAAAGCTATTATCTTAATGATGAATGATAAACTATGAATTTTCCATAATTTATTTACTTCATTTTTAATATTTTATTTTAATATTAAACTCTCAAATTATTATTTAAATTGCACAATAAAAGAGAGAAACCTTTAAACTAGTTTCAGAACTATTCATTAACATCATTCTTTCGCTCTGATGCACACAGCACCAACGCTTAGTGTAATTATAATCTTTAATTCACCTTCAATTTCAAAATTAGGGTTCTTAATAAAAATCCAATTACCAGATCAATTCACCCAGAAATGATGAAATTGAAATAAAATTTCTGAATAAGATCAAAATTTTCATAGAGATACTGATGAGAAATCCAAATGTCGTCACAATTAGATACCAAAATTTAGTCCCAAAACCGCTATTAAACCCTATTCTCGTTTCCTCTATTCAAGTTCGCACAGAGAACAACGCAAATTGTAAAAAAGCACCCAGCTTTACACTTCTTTCTGCACTAGAAAACTGCAAATCTCTTACCCAGTTGAAGCAAATCCATGCCCAAATGGTTCGCTCAGGTTTAATCACTGACCCATTTGCCTCAAGTCGCTTAATTGCATTTTGTGTAGCAAAATTGAAAAATCTTAATTACTGTACAAATTTTTTGTATAATACACAAAAGCTTAATGCTTTTTCTTGGAATGTTGTAATTAGAGGGTATTTAGAGAGTGAAAATCCTAAACAAGCCATAGTTTTGTACAAAAGGATGTTAAAGAGAGGAGGAAGTTCTAGGCCTGATAATTACACTTACCCTTTGTTGTTCAAAATTTGCGCTAATTTATTGTTCACTTGTGTAGGTTATCAGATTCATGGGCATGTACTGCTTCTGGGTTTTGATAATGATAAATTTGTGCACAATGCATTTATATTAATGCTTGTTTCAGTTGGAGAATTGGATTTGGCATGCATGGTGTTCGAGAAAAGTTGTGTGAGAGATTTGGTTTCTTGGAATTCTTTGATTAATGGGTATGCTAAATTTGGGGAAGCAAAGAAGGCTATAAGCATTTTTGAAGAAATGAAAGAGGAGCAAGTGAAGTGGGATGAGGTGACAATGATTGGTGTCATATCGTCGTGTGCACAGTTGGAGAATTTAAAACTTGGGAGAGAATTTCATAAGGCTATTGTAGAAAGGGGATTGAATTTGACAATTCCATTAGCTAATGCTCTTATGGATATGTATATAAAGTGCAGGGATCTTGAGGCTGCAAAGGTAATATTTGAGAACATTGCAGAGAAAACAGTTGTGTCATGGACTACGATGGCTGTTGGATACGCAAAACATGGGCTTTTTGATGAAGCTAGGAAGTTGTTTGATGTGATGCCGGAAAAAAATGCTGTGTCATGGAATGCTATTATCGGAACTTACGTTAAAGCTAAGAATAGTAAAGAGGCATTGGGTTTGTTTCATGAGATGCAAGGTAGGAATGTTATGCCAGATGAAGTGACTATGGTTCATTGCTTATCTGCTTGCTCCCAACTTGGAGCACTCGATATTGGAATTTGGATTCATCATTATGTTAAAAAGCATAATCTTTGTGTAGATGTTGCTTTAGGTACTGCTTTAATTGACATGTATGCAAAATGTGGGAACATTAGAAAGGCTCTGCAGGTTTTCCATGAGATGCCACTGAGAAATTCTCTTACATGGACAGCGATTATTGATGGTTTAGCTCTTCACGGGAATGCTCATGACGCCATATATTACTTCTCAAAGATGATTGATGTGGGGTTGATGCCGGATGAGATTACATTTCTCGGAGTTCTATGTGCTTGTTGTCATGGAGGCTTAGTTGAAGAGGGTCGCAAGTATTTTGACCAAATTAAATCCAAATTCAATTTGTCCCCACAGACGAAGCACTACTCGTGCATGGTGGACCTTCTAGGTAGGGCTGGCTTATTGGAGGAGGCTGAACAGCTGATCAAAAGCATGCCAATGGAAGCAGATGCTGTGGTGTGGGGTGCCTTGTTCTTTTCTTGTCGAATCCATAGAAATATTTTGATCGGGGAAAGAGCAGCTTCAAAGCTTCTCGAGTTGGATCCCCATGACAGTGGAAGATATGTTTTGCTTGCAACTGTGTATAGGGAAGCTAACATGTTGGAGGAGGCTAGGAAGGTTTGGAAAATGATGAGAGAAAGAGGAGTGGAGAAGATTCCTGGTTCTAGTTCAATTGAGGTGAATGGTATTGTCTATGAATTCACTCGTCATGGATAAATTGCACCCTCAGTCCATTAAAATTTATGAATGTTTGATCCAGTTAACAAGACAATCAGAGTTCGTCGAATTTTTTCTCAGTATTCGAAGTTGAAAGCTAGAGTCATCAATCTTAGATGCTCCGATTCAAGATTATTAACAAATGGCAGCCTATCCCACAGCGTGGCGTGGCGCCATTGATTGATTGCCTGGAGCTGGTTGTATTTCTTTGAACCACATCAGGTAAAGCCTTTACATCTCAGGATTAAATATTTTGCTCTCTTTCCAAAGTCAAAACCTAAATCAGCAAATTAATAATAAATTGTTGAACTTGGGATTTAAAAAATGAGATTTTTAGTTAAAAAGATCCCAAGACAGGTGTGGCCTTGTGTCATAATGTATATAGCATAGAATTCCTACAAGAAGAGCTATGTGTTGGGACATGAAAACTTGTCTCAACTAAATGAGAAGTAATAATTGATGTAACCACCAATAGCAATGAATACAATGGTTAAAATTGTTTTCTAAAGGGGTTCACAATCATTACAGGAACAATGGAGATAATGGAGTGGGGGCCTGAGGCTTGACTTGTGTGGTCAATTGGCAGTTTTAAATTCAGAATCCTGAGTTATTGGAGGGGTCATTTACCCTGGTTGCTCCAATAACAATGGAAAAGAAAAATCAAAGATCAAAGATGTTTTTTTTAGCATACCCAAATGAGGGATTGATTATGGGTCTAATGTCGAGTTAATATATACTTACTACTAGACTATGCTTTAATGTGTCAAAAAGCGAGTTATAACTAGGTTCACAAGTCGGATTTGGACATGGAAAATGCTCAAATTTCCCAAGGCCTGGCTCGCTCGACCCACACTTTTCTTCACAAATTGAAAGTCCGAGGCCGAACGATGATCAGGTCGAGGGCACCATGGTGAATTATGATTATAGTTTTTTTTTTTGCCAATTAATTAAGATTATAGTTTAGTTATTTCTAATTAGTAAATAGAAACAGGATTGCACTTTTGATATAGAGTGACAAAAGGTTAAGAAGGAATATATGATATGACGTTGCTTGCACGCTAGGTTTTGTTTGTTCATTTCATTCCTATTTTTTTGTCCTCTTTCTTTTCACATGCCTGACAGCCTTTTTTTTTTATTGGTTCCTGTGGATGTGGTCTAGCTCAGGGGGCCATTGATTGCCTTAGCGTGTGGGCGATGGCATTAGCCATTGCTAGTCCCATGAAAATTGATTGGACAATTGAACTATTGTGATGCACACACACACACACTCTTTTTTCTTCTTATTCTTGTTTTCCTGCTTAGCTTGACTGCTAGGCAAATAAGCTTGAAATTTCCTTTTTTTTTTTTTCCCCACCTTTTAATTTTTGATATAAGACAAGAACCATTTCAAAAGCCTATTTCATTGAATTGCTAGTATGAGCTTTGTGGCATTGAGCTTTTTAACTAATTGTGATTACAATTTACATCCCACATTTATTTAAAGGGCAAGGGTAAATTTAGTGCACGAAACTCCCACGATGTGTGGATTCGAGAAGGGGTTGGGCCCACATTAGGGCTTATTGTACGTATCTTCCCCTGCATTTTTGTAAAGAGATTATTTCTGCGACTCAAACTTGTGACCTCCGGATGACATGGCATCAACCTTACTTTTATTCCGAGGCTCGCCCTCCACTCCACATTTATTTTACTTCATCTAATTAGAGAACTCTTGAATATCAAATCATAGGATGTTTGGGGATATTTTGTATCAATTAAGGGTGAGCATTGGTGGGTTTGATAGTCGAATTGAACTGAATAGGTACAATCAAATAACTAAAAAACTTTTAGTGTGAGAATCCAAACTAGTTGAATTAAATGTACAATCAAATCAAATCGAACAAAATGAATTAATTCAATTTGAATGAATTCGAATTAGGAAACTCTTATATATCAAATCATAAGTTGTTGGGTTAGTATTGGTTGGTTCAGTATTCAAACCAAATTGAATTAGTAAAACCAAACAAATCAAAACTCTTAAATGTTAAAATTCAAACCGAATGAAAATGGTTGGGTTCAATTCATTTCAAATCATTAATTAGAATTCTTAAAAGATCAAATTGTAGGCTGTTGGGGATATATTTTAGTAGCAATTACCCTTTCAACAACAAATGTTAACACTTTTATAAAAATTTGTTGTGAAATTGTGTACAATTCCTGGGAATATAAAAATCTGGGAATGTAAAATTTTGGAATTGTTAAAATATCTCGTTTGATATAAAAATTAAAATTTATAAATTTGTATGACATTCTTATAAATAAAATAAATTATATAAGAGAAAAAATGAGGGAATTTAATATTCGTACCTCTAATATGAGTTTTTAATTTTCACAAAAATGAAGAAATGTGAAATCCATAGATTTTCAAAATCTATGGATTGTTCAATGTAAAGAAGTGGAATCAAACGATGATATTTACTACAATCCATTGATTATATAAATTTTCTCGTTTGAATTTCTTCAATCCAAATGCCCACGGGTCTAAATCTGTACATTCATTTTCATTTACTTCTTTTGAACTTATATATCTAATTAACATTCATTAATGCAAATTAAAATTTTGTAATTTCCTTTTGTAGGTAGACAAATTGAAAGAAAAAAAAAGGTAAATTATGGAGAAAAGATTCAATTTTGTACTATATTATTTGTATTAGATAAGGTAGATGAGACATATCAATGAATCTCACAAAGCAAACTTAATATTTTTAGAGAGTGAAATACAAACTTTGGTCTTTTTTTATTAATTTTCATATTATGAAGGTGGTGGACCTAATTAATTAGTTGCTTTTGGAATAATTTTCCTTGTGAAACCTTAACCAACAAGCACATGAGAATTCCTTTAAGGGCCCACAATAATCCAAAATAAATGGACCCCATTTAAAAAAAAAACAAAATATTAAGGATGATTTTGATATATTAATTGGAAATGTTCTAAGTTTGAAAATTTAAATGTTTTTTAATAAAAATGTTTGATACTCTAATAAGAACACTTTAAACAATAAAAAAATAAATTGTGTTTGAGAGTGAGAGTTCTCGAATTTGAATCACTTGTTACCAACCAAACTTAACTTACACCACTTGAGAGGATCAGATGGCTTTTTTTTGGTCATCACCCTTTAACCATAATATATCACATGGGTCCATTTTCTATACACTAGTAGTCAACTACTCATTGCAACCCCAACCACAATTTTTTGGATTTAGGATTTTGTGTTATATAATTTTTGGTCTCACCCATTGTTCATTTTTTTTTTCTAAAAAAAAAATTGAAAAAAAATTAATTATTTTTATTATATTCATTATATTTTCAAAAAAAAAATGATATTTTTATATGTGGAAAAATTAAAAAAATCATTAAAATGATATGAAAAAAATGGGTATGAAATGGAAAAACTGATAAAAATTAAACCCATTAAGCCGATTTATTAGTTTAAAAAAATAAATTTATAAACTCACTAATTAAATTTTTTTTAAAAAAATAAATTTATAAACTCACTAATTAAATTCTTTTTCCTATATTGAACAATTCAATTCAACTCAACTTAACTCAACAAAGCCTTAATCCCAAATTAATTGGGGTCGGCTATATGAATTCGCTTTCTCCACTCGGGGCGATCGTGAACCATATTATCAGAAATGTTTAAAAACTCAAGATCATATTGAATGACTCTATTCCAAGTTAACTTAAGTCTATCCCTCCCTTTTTTACCCACATTTACTCTAAGGTGTTCTAATTTTTTAACCGGTGCATCTAAAGGTCTATGTCGTACATCTCCGAATCACCTTAGTCTCCCTTCTCTTAACTTGTCTTCTATGGGAGGCAACTCCGACTGATTGAACTAATAATCAATGTAATTTTTTATATATTTTTTTATTAGTTATAGAAAGATTATGGTAAAATTTAATGTAAAAAAAATAAAAATTATTAATTTAATAATCAAATTAATTAGTTAATAAACTTATTATATATAATTGGACCGACTGATTGAATTAGTGTAATTGTAAATTGGAAGACCAATTCAATATTTGGTAAGGTTTTTAAAACATTGCTTTTTAACAGGTAAATAACCTAGGGACTTTTTACTCTAGGTAAAATGTAAAAAATCTCAAGTAAAAAAGAACTGTAAAAAATTCCAACGTTGAGTGTACACACACGTCATTCATGTGGTGTCGTCACACGAAATAATTTCTCCTCCAACTCTGAACTCACACACACACTGCATAAAGGCGCGACTTAGAAACTGTGAACGTGGTGAGCCAGAGCCAGACGAAGAAGAAGAAGAAGAAGAAGAAGAAAAAGCCATTTTCACCATTTTCATCTCTTCAACAGAAAAATAAAAAAGAGTGTATGTGTCAAGCAGCTTAATGTCGGTTTCTTTTTAGCTTAGTTCACTACAAGAATCTTTTCTTTCCTTTTTCTTTTTCTTTTAATTAATAAATATCATTCGATTCTCATTCTTTCTTCTTTGATTATATTTTTCATTATCTTGATCCGCTTGTTTCACCTTTCTTTCTCTCATTTTCTCGAGAAAATTTCGCTTCTTATTCATGCGGTACCTCATTTTCGCCCTCTTTAGATATCTAATTATTCGAGTTGAGATCAAATTCGTGAATTGAGACATTTCATTTGTAAATTATTAAGAGATTACTCGCATTTGTGTTTGGCGAGAGAGAAAATTAATGTGTTTTTTTTTATAAATTTTTTTGCTGTTGTTTTGTGTACTGTAGGACACGTGGAAATTGAGTTTAGTATGTAATTATTAATTTTAGTTTAATCAGTTGAGAAATTTTTAGTTTTGCATGAGATCAACTGAGAATTTTGTTTTAATTGATTGAATTGTTTGGTTTAATTTAGTTTTAAGTTTTATTAATTTGTTCATTCATGTTTCTTTTGCAGAAATGGTGGAAAGTGAATGGGAGGTAGGTTATTGATTGTCAAATCTAGGAGCTGAGTGAATCTGTAAGTTAAAAATTTAGGAATTTTTGCTCTGTATCTCTTGTTTTCTTTCTGTTTTAACAAAGTTGTTTGATGTGTTTGTGCTTGTGCTTATGGCTTACTTGTTTCACAGATTAGTGGTTTAATATGAGTTGGAATCCACATATGGATGTTCATTATGGGAATACTAGCTACCCTTATAATTCAGCTGGAAGCTTTATTGAGTATTTTGAAGGTCTTACATATGAACATGTGAATTTCATTTTTGATGGTGCTTCTAATGTTCAGGTACCATTTATTGCCAACCTTTTGTTTCTGAACTTTGTAGAGGTTGCTTTCTTATTGATTATTTTCTACAGTGAAGAAGAAGCATATGTTGATATGAAAAAGATATTTGATTTATTTGATATTTAGCTGTGTTGATAGCTTGCTTGGATTGAGAAGTGATTTATTATTGTGTGTAGAATATAATTGTTGAGATCGCATTGTTTTTCTTTCTGAAATGAGCATTTGTTCTTATATGTGCAGGAAAGTGTGTATCCCTCTATGAATGCAAATTTCTACAAGTTTGGCCTGTCCCAACCGGAAAGTGGTTCATATTATGATCATAACCATGTGTATGAGGTCCATGATCACGGACAACAAATTGATGACTATAGAAGGCCCCTGAGAAATTCTTCAACAATGACTTATGCACCGACTGCTGCAGTAAATGCAGATTGGGAGGGAAATGAAAACATGACTAATCAAAACAATCCTGTGGAATGTAAGTTGAGCATCTTTGATTTTATTTTTTCTGGTTAAAGGGCTGATGATGATCCTATGGAAGATATAATCCTTTATGGCAGATGGAAAGATAGAGGGAGGGAAGAGAGAGGGAGATAATCTCCTGAGTTAATTGTTCTTCCCAGTGGGCTTTTTTATTGCCAAGTGGGAAGGGTGTCAAATTGGAGCCTTTTGAAAGTTGGGTGAGCCTACAAAATTAGAGGGAGGAAATATTGAAACTATTCATAGATTATTAAGCTAAAATGATAAAGTTCAAAGTGACAGTGGGACTGATCCTAAAGGACTTATTAGCAATGTTGGGCATCATTTAAAGTAGACTGAATGGGATCTGACATTGTTACTTATTTACGATGTTGATATTTTCCTATTATGCTTGCATAATAGTGTGAATTGGGAGATCCTTTGTGAAATGGCATATGTACATGCAAAGAATGAAGCTATAGAAGCCGAGATTCATTAATGAGCATGAATAGTAGCCTTCTCAAATATTATTGAGGACCATGAAAAATTGAAAGCAAGGACCTTGGATGAAACCTCCACCACAAGGACCTCCTCTTTTCTCCCTCTCTTGAACAATACATGGTGAAGGAAACTGAACCCATTGTTAACCTCCGATTATGTGTATACTGCAAGATATCAGGCTGTCAGGATTGACATTATTCCTTATGATTAGTAATGATCAATGTGAGGTGATCTAAGCATTCAAAATAGAAGAATCTGAATAATAGTTCTTGCATAGGTAATGGGTGTGTTCCGTCTTGGACTAGCTGATCCATCCTTGTTTGCTCTCTAATGTGTCGTGTCTTACACTATTTTGTTTGTCTAGAAGCTGAATGGTGGAAGCCTTCTAGTACAGCTCAAAGCATGCCAACCTGGCATGTATTGCTTTGTTCTGCAAATGATAATAAATCTAATCCGATATGAATTTAATATAGTGATCTTATTATCACATATGATTTGGAGTGCAAATGCATTTGTGGATTTTTTTTTCTTTCATTGGTTGGACTCTGGAGTTAAATGTTAAAGCTTAGTTGAAGTAATATGTTTTACATACCTAAGACTTATGTAATGGTATTTGTTGATCTCATCTTATTTGGCTTGATTCAATTGGGATGTGAGGAACATACTACTCACTTCTAACATCTTCCTTCATTTTCAGGTCTGCGAAGACATCAGAATGCTCAAGATTTTCAGGTGAACTAGTTTCTTAGTGGTCCTAGCATATTGCGATTTGTACCTGAATCCTATAAGTAGGTTTACACTTAATAGCCTCATTCTTTATTCATATATACACCCAGATATGCACATGCAGAGCAAAAATACACCCAACCTAGACATTATCTAGGAGCTTATTATAATCCTTAATTTTCAAAAGATATAACATGTGTAAAGGAGTAGGAAGCAGTGTACAGAATCTAAAAAGCATTGAACTAAAATTACAGAAAAGCAAATTATTATGGAAAAGAATATCTTATCTTGTATAAATATGCAAAGAAGGGTGCTTTTTTTGCAGACTACCTTTGATGTATCATATTAAGTAAAATATTTCTGTAAATATTTCTCATGGTTATTTTCTTTAAACTCTACAGGTCGTTTGGGAAGACAATGTGGATCCTGACAGCATGAGTTATGAGGTTAGAACATTAATTTTCATTTCCTTCTACATTTTTCATGCATTTTGATATTGCTAGACCTCTATGTTGTTTCTCTTTCTATGTTTTGGCAATTATGGTTATAACCTTAATGTTGGATCTGGTTTTGGATAACTTCCTGACCGAAGGGATTCGACAAAGATCCACTTTGACTCTTTGAGGTTCACAATTCAAGACTATAACTGACATGTGTAACTCTCAAGACTGAATTACAATAAAATTAAAAGGTATTTGGATAAGAACGACGGAGATTGTGTTGCATTCTTATTAAAATTCATAGTCTTAAGTTGGCCTTTTTAATTTTTAAAAATTACAGTTGTGTATGTTGGTCCAAACATTGAAGAAAATGGTAACAGTTGATAGTCTAAGCTCTTATAAATGTTCATTGTTTTTGTTTCATTTACTTCCATTTTACTTGCAAATACTTTGGGTAATTGTCCTTTACTTAACCAATCTTACCTATTCAGGAATTACTAGAATTAGGTGAGGCTGTTGGAACTCAAAGTCGAGGTCTTACCCAAGAACAAATTTCTTTGCTTCCAGTTTCAAAGTACAAGTGCAGCTTCTTCTCAAGAAAGAAATCAAGAAATGAGAGGTATGATATACATGTGGTATTCTGATTTTGTTTCTTGTTTGCAATTTTCATATCTAAGCTATGAAGAATTTGGCCTGCCTCAAACTGGGGGGGTCTAATGTGAAAAATTCAAATGATTGTGCAGATTTGCAATTCTGTCCAACCTTTCTAAATTTGTCAAGTTTATCTGATCTTGATTGATCTGTATCCTCACCCTTGTCCTTTTCCCTCCATCCCTACCGCCTCTTCATCAAACAAAGAAGCCAACTTTCCACATTTAAAAGACAATCACACACCTAGCCATCACCTTCCACTATGATTTTTAAAGACCAAAAGTTGAGGTGTGTGGTAGGCTTGGGCAAAACCGAACCGGACGAACCGAAAAAATATTTGGTTTGGATAATTTGGGGTTTTCAGTTCGGTTCGGTTTCGCTTTTTAAAAATTTCAGTTTTCAGTTCGGTGTGCTAATTTTTAAAACCGAACCAAACCAAAAATTTATTAATATTTTATAATTTTATATTAGTTTTTTTTATAAATTGCATTATATATTTATTATAAAATTCGGTTCGGTTCAGTTACCAAACCGAATTTAAAAAAATGGTTCGGTATTAGGAAATTAAAATTTCAGTTTATATATATATTTCAGTTTGGTTTGTAAAAAATGGATTTTCGGTTTTCTGGTTTTTTTCCGCCCCTAGTGCGTGGTGAAGAAAAAACAGAAATATCATTAATCGGTAGCCTTCAGTTTATATATTTAGTCTTGCTACTCTTATTACATATCATTAATCAGAAATATCATTAGGGCCCGTTTGGCAGTTTTGACAGTTTCGGCAGTTTGCGGCAAAAAAGTCTGAAGTGTTGGATTTTGGCAAAGTTTATGGGTTTTCTGATTGGAAATGGGCCTGTGAGCAAAAGTCGTCGCTTCGCCACGAGGTCCGC
>CAOJBK012561263.1:0-14133 GCA_948294925.1 Codiaeum variegatum | reverse complement strand
GTGAGCATATTTGAAGAAGACGAGGATGGAGGATGATGAATAAGTAATATAGTAGACTCAACAAACAAAACCTTGAAGGAATGTTGTTTTGACTGAAAAAAGAGATGGAGATCCATAGTTTTTGCAAGGATCTGATAATTGAAATGTGTGCTAAAAATGAAATAAATTCTTTCACAAGTTCTATTTACTTTTCTTTGGAACTTTCACATAGAATCAGAGAAGGTCTTGGAACCTGTGAGCATATTTGAAGAAGACGAGGATGGAGGATGATGAATAAGTAATATAGTAGACTCAACAAACAAAACCTTGAAGGAATGTTGTTTTGACTGAAAAAAGAGATGGAGATCCATTGTTTTTGCAAGGATTTGATCATCTAGGCATGGTGTTAGTTTCAACACCACTGGATGAGACTAATTACTTGTCTTGGAGCAGATCTATGAAGATTGCTATGGCTGCTAAGATGAAACTAGGTTTTGTGAATGGAAAATGTTCTATGCCTCCTGAAGATTCAGATGATTATGAACATTGGCTTAGAGTTGATAACATGGGAATTTCTTGGATTTTAAACTTTAGTTTGAAAGAATTGGTGAATGCTTTTGTTTATGTTACAATTGCAAGGGAATTATGGAGAGATCTAGAACAGAGGTATGGAGAGAATAATGGTCCATTAGTTTTTCAAGTTCAAAGGAACATATGATCAATGATTCAAGGAAATATGAGTGTAACAACATATTTTACTAAGATGAAATAAATATGGGATCAACTGAATTGTTTGTTACCTTACATGACTTGTGGTTGTGGATCTGCTACGTTGAAATCAGATCTGAATGAATTTTATCATTTCTTTTAGTTTTTAATAGGTTTAGATGATCAATATGAGCATACTAAGAATCAGACCCTAATCATGAAACCTTTACCCTTTGTTCAAAAGGCCTACTCAATGGTATTAACTGTGGAGAAACAAAAACAAGTAGGTAATACTGATGTTGTTAATGGAGATGTTATGGCAATGAAAGGTGATGTCATTAAAGGATCTGTTAGGCAAGGATGAGGAGGATGTCGTTATGTTCAAAGAAACAAAGATGAGAATCATAAATTCTCTCATTATGGTGTTCCTGGTCATGATAAGGAGAATTGTTTCAAATTAATTGGATATCCTGATTGGTATGATGAGTTGATGAAGAAGAAGGGACAAGGTACTACAGGGAGGTTTCAGACTAATGATACATCAAAGGCTTTGGTAAATGTTGCAAATGTGATAGTGGAGGATCAAAATTGAATTAATATGTAGACACAAGAGGACTTTGATGTTGCAGTTGCAACAACTTTCTCTAGAGAATTCCAAAAGTTACTGAAATGTAAAGGTGTTGTAGAACTAGAAGTTACTAGCTATTTGAGCTATGTAGGTATGCTTCATTCCATCATACTCAATGCTTTTGATTGTGAAATTAGATATTTATGGATAGTAGACTCAAGTGCAAGCAATAACATCTATTCAGAAAAGACTTTCTTTCATACCTTTACTAAAACTATTAATAAAACCTATGTTCAATTACTAAAATAAAACCACACAGATTGTGAAAGAAATAATAACTATTTCTCTTGGAAAACTTACTCTTAATCAAGTCTATCATATTCTAGATTTTGCATTCAATCTACTATCTGTCAGCCAGATTACATATACTTTACTGATCAAAATCACTTTCTATGATACATATTGTGAATTTCAGGACCTAGTCACTGATGAAGTGCTTGCTGTGGGAAATGAGCATCAAGGGTTGTACATCCTTAACAAATCTTATTTCACTATAAATACCATTCTTGAGTATTGTAATAATAGATCTTCTATTCTTATAGTGTATCAGAATGATCAATCTATCAAGCTTACAAACTCTTGTGCTCATAATGTTTTCAATGTACATACTCCTAATAATGTTGTTTCTCTTACCTTACTTCATCATAGATTAGGCAATGCTTCATTTACTAAACTTTCTCATTTACCTATTTCTTTTAGTGATGATAAAACTGTCAATCATGTTTGTGACATTTGTCATTTGTCTAAGCAGCACGGATTGCCTTTTCCTACTAGTCAGATTTCTTCTTCTTTCTTGTTTGAGATCATACATGTTGACTTATGGGGTCCATATAGAATTCCATCCTTGACTGGAGCCCATTTTGTATTAACCATTGTTGATGAATTTTCTAGGACTACTTGGACATATTTATTATAAAATAAAAGCCAAACCTTAAGTCATCTTAAGAATTTTTTTAGTGTGGTTGAAAATCAATTTGGAGCGAATATTAGAACCATAAGGAGTGACAATGGTACTGAATTTTGTAGTAAGGAGACTGAACAATTTCTTTCTAGTTAGGGAACTGTTCATAACAAAATCTTATGTCTATACACCCCAACAAAATGGGGTAGTGGACAGAAAGCATAAGCATTTACTTGAAATAGTTAGAGCTTTGTTGTTCTATTCTGGGTTGCCTAAGAAATTTTGGGGGGAAGCTATTATAAATAAACTACCTACCAAAGTCTTAGGTTGGAAGACTCCTTTTGAACTGTTAATGGAAGAACTACCATATTATAGTGTCATGAAGGTTTTTGGTTATTTGTGCTTTGCTACTAATACATCACCTCATAAGGACAAATTAGCAGAAAGGGCTAGTAAGTATGCTTTTGTAGGGTGTGCTATGGGGTAGAAAGGGTTTAAATTGTATGATCTCATAACTCATAAGCTTATGACTTCCAAAGATGTGTTGTTTTATGAACACATACGTCCTTACAAAGATTCTTCTTTATCCTCTACCTTTCCTTTTTCTTTTACCCCTGATAATTTTGTTTTACGTTCCTAGTACCAGATGATCCAGTTACATCCTTTAATATTATGACTCAGATTACTTCCTCTCCTATTGATTCTTCTCCTTCTCTAACTACTTCTTTGGATTCTTCTCCACCTGTGTCTACTTCCCCTCTTCCTTCCACTTCCTCTCAGTCTATTTCTGATCTTGTTATTCCTTCCTTTCCATTAGTTAGAAATAGTGCAAGACCTAAGAAACCTTTTGTTTGGCTCAAAGACTATGTCACAACTGTTACTTATGCACCTATTGTATCTTACCCTTTAGCATCTCTACCTTATCCTTCTACTGATTCTGAACATTTATCTTTTCTTGTTAAAGTTTCTACTATTTATGAACCTACATTTTATCATCAAGCACAAGGTGATCCCAATTGCGAGGCTGCTATGCAATACAAAATTCAAGCTTTAGAGGCTAATGGAACTTGGACATTGACTTCACTACCTAAGGATAAGAAAGATATTGGTTCTAAATGGGTATATAAGGTTAATTACAAGCTTGATGGGAGTGTGGATAGGTATAAGGACAGGATAGTGCCCAAGGGCTTTAATCAAATTGCAGGCCAAGATTATGGGGATAATTTTTCTTCTGTGGCCAAAATGTTCACCGTTAGGTTGTTTTTGGCTGTAGCAATAGCTTCCCACTGGCATATACATCAAGTTGATATAAATAATGCCTTTTTACATGGGTTTTTGGATGAAGAGGTGTATATGAAACCTCCTCCTTATTATGTCTGACCTCCTAATCAGGTGTGCTTGCTTAAGAGGTCCTTGTATGGCCTTAAGCAAGCTTTGAAACAATGGAACAAGGAGTTCAATACTACTTTACTTAACTTTGGATTGGTTCAATCAGCTCATGATCACTGTTTATTTATGAAGCATTCCTTTACAGGTCTTTTGGTTATTTTGATCTATGTTGATGATGTCTTGATTACTAGTGCCCGTGAGGCTGAAATTCAATTAGTTAAAGATTTTTTGCATGCTAAATTCACAATAAAGTATTTAGGTGTGGCAAAGTATTTTATTGGCATTTATTTGTTGCATACACCTCATGGACTTCATCTTAGTCAGAGGAAGTATATTTTGGACCTATTGCAAGATATTACACTTATAGGTTGTAAGCCACTGGCTGTTCCTCTTTCTAGTACAGACAAATTGCAGGCTGAGGGTTCACTTTTGGTAACTGATCTTGAAATTTATAGAAGGGTAGTTGGCAGGTTACTGTACTTGAATTTATAAGGCTAGATATTTCTCATATTACCTAACAGCTTAGTCAGTATATGTCTACTCTTAGAGAGCATCGTTTGGCTGCTACTCTTAATGTTCTTAAGTATCTCAAGTGTTCACTTGAAATGGGTTTATTTTTTCCTATCCCATCTATATTTTCCTTGATATCCTATTATGATGCGGATTAGGATGCCTGTACAAATACCAGGAAGTCCTTGACTAGATATTGTGTGTTTTTCGGTTTAACACTTATTTCTTGGAAAACAAAGAAATAAGTTACTATTTCTAGGTCTTCAGCAGAGGCTGAATACAGGAGTATGGCCACTACTGTAAGTGAGTTGCAGTATTTGACTTACTTGTTATAAGATATTGGCATTTCTATCCCTCTTCCCATCCCTTATCATTGTGACAACTAGGTTGCTTTGTATATCACTCAAAACCCAGTGTTCTATGAGAGGACCAAGCACTTGGAGATTGACTGTTATGTTGTGAGGAATAAGTATAAAGAGGGGTTCATTCAGCCACAACATGTTCCTTCTACTCTTCAACTAGCTGATTTGTTTACCAAATCTCAATCTACAACATAACATTTTAATTCAGCATTTAATTTTCAATTTTACCAAATGCCACCTTAGTATCAAAGAACTCTCAACTTTAAGCCTTAGGTGACTGTGTAATTCTCTTACACTTTGTTGGGTACTGTTGCCCTTTTTTTTTTTGTGAAAATTGATAATAGGCATGCTAGAGACTCTGAGGGGTCTCACCCATATCCGACTTCTCAAACGATTGCGGTAAAAACCAAGGGATAAAGGTTCTTGGATACATTGAACGTAGCTTCTCCAATTGCCACAAAATTCGCTACAATTTCAGGAATAAAAGTAGGAAATTGTATCAATGTAAAAGGATTACACCAATAACAATGTGATAAAAACTAAATTGATAGAATTGTTAAAAGTAAATGATAAAAGCCAAATGGCTTGATAAATTGACAAGATTGTAAAAAATAAAGGATAAAAGCTGACAAACTTGATAAATTGACAAGAAACTTAAATGAAATTAGATGATTTGAAGATAATTGGCTTGGCTTTGAGTCTTTGATTATTTGATTATCTGATTGTGTGTTTTTGTCCTTCTCTTCCATTCCAATGGCTTTTATAGTGGATGTTTCTTTAGAACGAAGCAACGGTTTCTTTTCTTGGAAGCTACTCCTTTCTTTTCTTCCACCCAAAGTAACATAACTAATTTTTCTTTGAAAAGAAGTTACTTTTTTCTTTTCTTCCAAGTAGCTATTTCTTTGCTTCCACACAAAGTAACTACTATTTCTTTGGTAAAAAGTTACTTCCCCATCACTCCACTCCATTTCTCCATATTTAGCACATGTTAAAATCATTATAGGCTTTCTACTTACTTTTTTGGGCCTTTATTTCTAAAGCCCATATTAGACCCAAAAAAACTACAAATATGGGTCTAAAAATTTACCCTCTACAGATATTAGGGCAGTATTTAAGTCTGACATTTGTAAATTTAAGCCCAAATTTTTGGCTTTTGACAAATCTTTCTAGGAGCTGATACTAGGTAGGAGACTTTCATTGCCAACTATTTCGTATGAACTCTGATTCTTTGTATGTTTCCACAGAGCTTGAATATAACTCCTCTATTTGGATTGGGTTAACCTGCACCATAGAGAATAGTCAGGGGTGGCCGAACGAGTGTCTGGCATAAACCCTTCGATGATCAAGTCAGTTTGATAGAGGAGTTGAGAGAGAACTCTTGGAAAATGGATTGAGTTTAGTTTATCTTCATTTACTTATGTGATGTGCTTTAAGGGGTATTTATAAGATTGAGTCCCTATAGATGGGACACGTGTCCACTTTGGGTAGGTTGCAAAGTACCCTTGAAGGGACTGTGATATGATCAGAGGGTTGATGAGTGATGTAGACAGCTGTCTCTGTCAGACGTCCAGGCCCCAAAGGTTAACAGGCTAGGTCTTTGAGGGTTCAGAGGGTTTGGGGAGTGGTCAACACACTGACAAGACTCTGGTTAATCTCGAACCCCTAGTTGGTCTTGAACTATACTAATACAAGGCCATATCAGTAGTCACCCCTAAATGCCAGCACTTGAAGGCTACACAGTTCAAAGAGTGCTTGAGAAGATCTATCGAAGCTAGTGTGGAACGCCCCTTGTTTGAGCAGGCTATTTTGAATTTCAAAATTCAAGTGGAGGAATGCCAAAAGGCTCGTGCCGTTTATGAATTAACTAGACGTGAATCTTCACTACTCTTTGCCTGATTTTGCCTGATCTGGATGGGACCGTTTCATTCTCCTAGAACGACACCTTTATTGTTATCGACTCTTTTCTTGCCATGCGGTAGAGTGGTCGGGCGTATTTATGTTTAGCAATAAAGGGTTGAACGGTTACTGATTTCCAAGTATCGCCAAGTGTCATTTCATTTTGAATTTTAATGCCTTTAGGGATCTATAAATGTTTGATTCTCCCTTCCCTTTCAACTTTCTAGATTTCTGTTCTTCTTTCCTCTTCACTTTCTCTGTTCTATCTATATTTTCTTATTTTCTTCAACTTTCTTCTTCTCTCCTTCCCGTTCTTCTACTTTGAATTGTTTCCATGGCTCCTTCATAGAAACAAAAGAAGCATTTTCTCAAAGTTGAAAAGGCTCAGAAGCAGAGTAAGTCCCAAGATACTGCTTCTTACATAAATGGCATAGTGAAGCCTTATATGAAGGATATGACTCCCATGAGCTTCAACTTTGGTGCGTTCATAGAGAATGTGAACCCCATGTCTAAGTATATTCGTATTACTCGTCCTTCTCTAGAGGCTATGATTTTCTCAAATAACACAGTAGTGGAGAAGGCTAATTAGGAGTGGGACTATATTTAGTGTCACGACCATCTGATCAAGGGATTACTTTTCCCTCCCTCTCCTTTTTCCTGTAGGTTCTTTGATTACTTTCAAGTAAACCCCATGATGCTGACATCCAATTCAATTGAATACCCGCACTATTTTGAAGTGGTCTGCTATATGATGGGAATCGCTGATCCCAGTGCTAAAATGTTTCACACCTTTTTCAATTTTCCATCTTTAGTAAGCCCTACATCTGGTGTTTCTAGAAGAAACCCTCGCGAACTCTTTTTGGGACCAATGAGAATAAGGTAGATGACTAGAAGAACAAATTCTTTTTAGTGAAGTGTTGAAGCCTATCAAAGAGGGTCAAATGGACTTTGGGTTTCCAGGAGCGTATTGGGGAAGGCCCAGAGTTGAGAAATTTGAGAAGAATCTGAGCTTTTCTGATGCTCAGGGTATTCAAGCTCTTACTTCCTACTGTCATTCTTTTAACTGGAGCCTTATTATGGGCTTTTCCTTTTTTTGCCATGCTGATGGGACCTTTATGATACCTCACAATGTGCATAGGTCTTCAGGTAAGTCTTCATGATTGGTTATTTTTCTGCTTCCTCTTCTTCTTTACTGACCTTATGTTAACTGCAGAACCTTTGGTGGATAAAAATACCAAGGCTATTCTAAAAGAGGTCACCAAGGCGATGGTTGAAGCTTTTCCTTAGGCGAACCTCCCTATCCCCCTATTGATAATAAAGCCTTTCTACCTATCTGTTGCTTTAAGATTAGGCTCTTAAGAATGCAAACCCAAAAGGAATATCAGGCTGCTATAGCTTCAAAGAACTAGAACATGAATGAATTTATATACTGGTATTTGAAGAACTTAAGGGTAGGGAAGGAGGATTTGGATTCTTCATTTGAGTGCGATCCCACTGCCCTTGCCCTTATAGCTGCTGAAGATGAAGGTGAAGAAGTAGTTGAGCCTTCTAGGGGTAATGTTGAGGATATACCTATGGAGGATCTTCTCAATGAGAAGGAGGTCCCTGATGCACCTCTATTTCGAAAGAGGGGATAGAGTAGTACTGTTGACCCTTCTGAATCGGCTCTTGCTCCCACTACAGATCCGGTGCAAGTGGTTGTGGAAAGGAGGTTCAAATGGCTTCATAAGGGGTCTATAGAGGTGGAGAGCACTAAAGTTTAGGTGGATGAGGCTCCTTTCTGGTTGGGAAGATCAAGGAAGCACCACTTAAACATTCTGAGTAATGTGGTGGATGGGCTAGTGAGGGACCATGCTGCGTTCACTCAAGTGCACGAGCAAGTTATGTGCTTCTTGGATAGGCTGGCCATCAATCAACATTCTTTCCATAAGTTGGCTAGCCAGTATTACCACCATATTCATGTGGTGAAATATTGGGCCTTGTTGTCCCAACAATATAGGAACTTCACCAAGCTTCATCCTTCTGAAGCTGTTCGGAATCTGGCCCAGTGGAGTACTCTTACCTCTGAAGACATTTCCAAAGCTATTAAGGCTGCAAAGGTTTTGGCTTGGGTGCTGACTCGAACTCCTACATCTCATCCCTATTTTGAAAGACTCTTAGCCCCTCAAGTTGAGCTAGGTGGAGATCTGGAGTTGGCTCGTGATCGTCCGTTTAGAGGTATAAACTTAGAAGTTTCTACTTCTTCCTTTTTGATATCCTCTTCTTTGCTTTCTTTTGAGTCTATCTCTTCCCCCTCCACCTTTCCTTTGTTCTTATTTTGTTGATGTGGCTTTGTTTACAGGGGACAAGCTAATCGGTGAGAAGGATGGATGAGCTGGGGGGCTAAAATAAGTGAGAAATCAACTTCTTCTCTACCTGGACCTGAATGCATCCTTTTAAGGGAGGTGATGGAAACTCAAGGGGATATAGAGTCTCTTTTTAGACTTTCTCAGCCTCCTAAAGTCATCTAGCAGGCCACTGATGTTGTTTTCGAGGAAGACCAGTCAATGGCGATCGTGGTTGCTGAGGCTGCTTCTGACCTTAGAGGTCTGGATGAGGGGGTAGACACTCTACCAACTTCACTTATAGCTGCTGAAGATGAAAGGGTTATCGAAGCAGAGAGACCTGTTAAGATTCCTGACATGGATATGAGGGTGTATATAGATATTTGTGGCTGGACTCTCCCAGTCTCCTCTACTTATAGAGGGAATCTATCAGCTGGGCTACCTCATGGTCCCCCCACTCACTCTACAGGGGAGGTTTCTTTAAGTCCCCTAGGTTTAGTCATCTCTTGGGGCCAAGTTTTACATGCCCTAAAGGTATTTTCTCTTTTTGCTCTTCCTCACCCTCCTTCTCTTTTATGTCTATAAGAGGTTGCTGCTCATTTTGATGTTACTGAGGACCTGGGAGCTAGCCAGGCCTCAAATGAATCATGAGAAAAGTAGATGTCCATCCTTCAGAAGGTTTTTAAGGAGAAGGATCAAGCTTTGTCTGCAGAGAAGAAGGCTTTAGAGGCTTATGCTGCTAGACTAGAGTCCCTCCAGAAGAAGTATCAGGAAATGGAATCTGCCAATGAGTTCTTGAGGCAGAAGGTAGAGGCTCTAGAGTTTGAGAATACTAGGCTTAAGGAGTGATTTCAAAAGATAGCCAGTGAGGCTAAGAACTCGAGTGACGTGGTCGACATCTATGTTAAGAGGTTGGAGGCTTTAGTGAACAAGTTGTCATAACGTCTTAAAGAGGAGGTCCAAAGGTTTGCTGAGTCCCATTTCTTCAAAGGATGACATAGTCTAGTGGGGTGCAAAGTGGTATAATCGGGCCTTAGCATCTGTCTTTGAAAAATTTCCAAAGGCAAAAGCTCACTTCAACCTTTTAGTTTCGGAAGGGTTAGTGCCAGACATCCAACTTCTTGAATATCTTAGTAACATGGGTCCTCCTGACCTATCTTTCTTGGATCAGATACTGTCTACCTATGATAAATAAAGGAATCCTCTTCCAATGCCCTCCTCTAGCCATTCCAACATAGACCTTGAAGATTAGATGCCCATTAGCACCCTCATTCGTGCCTTGAATCAAGAAGCCAGTTCACAGATTCCTCCATCCTAGAGCTTTTATTTATCACTTGTAATTTGTATATATTTGTATTTGTTAAAGTCTGTATTGTAACTTGTACAATTGTTTTAATCAATATAACTCATTTCTCTTCCATGTTTGTTTTGTGATATTTACCTTTATTTATCTTTGGTTGGAATATGCTTTAGGTCGCATGAACTTACTTAAGTCATTTTCCCTTTGGGATGAGCTTAGTATCTTGACTCCTCCAAGTCTTGGTGCCTCCCTCGGAGGATTTTTTTCCAGTCAAGCTAGGCTTGATGCCTCCCTTAGAGGGTTTTTTGCCACTCAAGCTGGGCTTGGTACCTCTCTTGGCTCCTTGAAGTCTTTGTGCCCCCCTTAGAGGGTCTTTTGCCAGAAAAGCCGGACTTGGTGCTTCCCTTGGTTCCTTGAAGTCTTGGTGCCTCCCTTAGAGGGTCTTTCACTACTCAAGTTGGGCGTGGTGCCTTCTATTCATTGAGGTCTTGGTGTCCCCCCTGGAGGGTCTTTTTCCAGTTAAGCGAGGCTTGGTGCCTCCATTGGCTCCTCAAAGTCTTGGTGCCTCCCTTGGAGAGTCTTTCGTCAGTTAAGCTGGGCTTGGTGCCTCCCTTGGCTCCTCAAATTTTTGGTACCCCCCTTGGCGGGTCTTTCGCCAGTCAAGTTGGGCTTGGTACCTCCCTTGGCTCCTCAAAGCCTTGATGCCCACCTTGGAGGGTCTTTTTCCAGTCAAGCTAGACTTGGTGCCTCCCCTTGGAGGGTCTTTTATCAGTCAAGCAGGGCTTGGTGCCTTAGCTCATTAAGGTCTTGGTGCCCCCCTTGAAGGGTCTTTCACCAGTCAAGCTAGGCTTGGTGCCTTGGCTTATTAAGGTCTTAGTGCCCCTCTTGAAGGGTTTTTCACCAGTCAAGCTGGGCTTGGTGCCTTGAGTCATCAAGGTCTTGGTACCCCCTTTAAAGGGTCTTTTTCCAGTCAAGCTAGATTTAGTGCCCCCCTTGGAGGGTCTTTCGCCAGTCAAGCTAGGCTTGGATCCCCTCTAGGAAGGTTTTTTTCCAGTCAAACTGGGCTTGGTGCTTCGACCTTCGAGGTGTTGATAAAGGAAGGGGTGCCTTTTATTTTCAACTATGAGTACTACAATTTCATATGTTGTACATTTCATGTGTGAGGCACCTCCTTATTCTCTAAGGTTCGCAGCTTGTATGTTGCCGGATCGATGTCTTGTTCAACTATGAATGGTCCTTCCCAATTTGGTGATAGCTTTACCATGCATTTCTCTTTCCAGTCATTTCTAAGCTTCTCATCACCAAGTCTCCTACTCAAAATATTTTGCTTCATACCTTTCGGTTGAAGTAATTCGCCACCCTGCTCTTGTAAGCTACAATTTTCTTCGAGACTTGTTCTCTCAGTTCGTCTAGTAGGTCGAGGTCGATCCTCATTCCTTCCTCAATTTCTTCTTCACCACATTAATGTACTCTTCCACTAGGTTTACCAATATCTAATGGGAGGACAACTTCAGTGCTGAAGGTGAGAGCAAAGTGCATTTTGCCTGTCAATTCTCTGGGGGTTGTTCTATAAGCTCATAACACATGGTGGAGCTGCTCTCCCCAGTTCCTTTTGCATCCTTTTAATCTTCATTTTAGCCCTTGGACAATGGTTCGGTTGGTGACCTTGGTTTTTCCATTTGACTGAGGGTGGGAAACCAAGGAAAATTGTTGATTTATATTGAGACCTTCACAGAAGTCTCTCATTTTGGCATTGTCGAACTGCTTTCCATTATCGCTGATGATCTGATGAGGTACTCTGAACCTGTATACAATATTCCTCTATATGAATTTCACCACGTTCTCTGTTGTGATTATTGTTAGGGCTTCTGCTTCTACCCATTTGGTGACGTACTCTACTGCCACTCGGAAGAACTTCTTCTGCCCTGTAGTTGTTATAAATGTTCCCACTATATCCATTCCCCATTTGGCAAAGGGCTATGGACCATAGATAGGTATATGTTCAACTGCTGGGACCTATTCAGGTTGGAGAACCACTAGTATGCTTGACATCTTCTTAGCAACCTCATTGCATCTTCCTTCATGGTGGACCAATAATACCCATATCTAATGGATTTGGTTGCTAAAGTTTTTCCTCCCATGTGCATTCCACATCCACCTTCATGCATCTCCATCAACACATACTCAGCTTCAGTGGGAGTCAAGCATCTGAGCCACGATAAAGAGAAGGCTCTTTTATAGAGAACCCCATTATATATGGAGAAGTGAGAGCTCCTCCACTTGATCTTCTTAGCCAGCTTTGCATTATTTAGGAGCTTGCCTTCCTCTAAGTATTCTCTCAATGGGTCCATCCAATAGGATTCTGACTCTGTGACCATGATAGGTTCGGGCTCTTATGTGTTAGGCTAGGTAAGGACTCCTAAGAACACTTTATTTGGTATGTCTATTGGGTGGGCTGCTGCAAGTTTGCTCAAACTGTCTGTCCTGCTGTTGTACCCTATTGGGATCCTTTGAAACTCTACTTTAATTCCTTTCTCTTTCATTTTTTTAGCTACAAATTTGTCTTCTCCAGGTATCTGACCATATCTAGATGTCTGGTTTTGTACAGCCCTTCAACATGTCCTAATACCAGCTGTGAGTCACTACAAATGTGTAGCACTTCAACTTGCAGATGTTCAACTACTAAAAGGCCTTAGAAGAGGGCTTCATACTCAGTTGTGTTATTTTTTGTGATAAAGTCTAGCTTCAGGTCAAACTCTATTAGCACTCCATCTTTTTTCTTTAGCACCACTCCAACTCTACTTGCTCCTTTGCCACTAGCCCCATCTACGAATAGTTCCCATTTGACCTTTAGGGTTCGACCCTGGGGTTGCCCCTCTACTTCATTTTCTAGCATCACCTCCTACAGAAATGAGCATTCTGAAATAAAATCCGCTAGGGCTTGGGCTTTGATGGATGTCTAAGGCTTGTACTCTAAGCCATATCCTCCTAACTCAACTGCCCAGCATAGTTGTCTTTCTGAAAGTTCTGGTTTGTGTAGGAGCTTTTGTAGGGGCTTGTCCATGACTACTACTCCTTGGTTCTCTTCTAGGTAGACTTTGAACTTCCTGCAAGAGAGCACTAGTGCATACACCATTTTCTCTAAAGGGCTATAGTTCAGCTCTACTCCTTGTAGGACTTTGCTAAAGTAGTACACTGGCTTTTGGAGACCTCCTTCTTCTCTTACTTACATTGAATTGACAGCTTACAACGAAACTAAAAGGTACAATGGAGCTTTTTACATCTGACAGTCCTGCTCAAAACCTGTTCTAGGCTAGAAAGGTCTTCAGATCATCCATGGCTTATTGGCAATCATCTGTCCATTCTAAAGTAGTGCTCTTTCTAAGCTTCTCAAAGAATGGGAGATATTTTTCTCCAGATTTAGACATGAACCTATTCAGGGCCACTAATTTACATGTTAACTTTTGGACTTCCTTCATAATCCTTAGAGGGTTGATCTCGAGTATGGCTCAGACCTTGTCCGGGATCGGCTCTATCCCTCTCTCACTAACTTGATAGCCACATTTCTCCGAATTCAGCTGCATCCCATAGTTTTTCATCACTCTGACCACTTCTTTTAGGTCTTTTACATGCTGCTGAAAGCTCATGCTCTTGACCACCATGTCATCCATATAAGCTTCAAGACTCCTTCCCAACTGTTCCTTGAACATCTTGTTGACGAGTCTCTGATAGGTAGCTCTAGTATTTTTAAGTCTAAAAGGCATGGACACATAACAGTAAGTTCTCTTTTCTGTGATGAATGAAGTTTTCTCCTCGTCTTCTTCGTCCATCCGAATTTGGCGGTAGCCTTGTTTGGCATCTAGTAGTGAGAGATATTTGTATCCCATCGTTAAGTTCACTAACTTATTTATCATGGACAGTGGATATGGCTCCTTAGGACACACCTTGTTCAAGTCAGTGAAATCTATGCATATTTAATAGCTACCATTGGCTTTCTTGACTAGCACCACATTGGCTAACCAATCTGGGAACAACACCTACCAGATGAACCCTACTTTAGTCAACTTCTTTATTTCTTCATCAATAATAGCTTACTTCTCAGCTCCAAAGCATCTCTTCTTTTGCTTGATGGGATT
>CAOJBK012561164.1:0-20723 GCA_948294925.1 Codiaeum variegatum | reverse complement strand
TGGGCAATAGACCCAAGTTCAATCCCCCTCCCATACTCAAAAAATTATTCTTTATTTGATAATAATTAGTATTTTATATGGCTCTTGAAGAACTTATATATTTTATTATAGTTCTTGAAGAACTAATTTTATATTTTTTTTAATTATAGTTTCCGACGAACTAGTATTATATTTTAATTTTAGTTCATGAATAACTAGTGATGTATTTTGTATTTTAGTTTATGGAGAACAAATATTATGTACAATTCCTGAAGAATTAACATTTCTATACAATCAAACAACTTAATACAGTTCTTGAAGAACTTGTTGTGACAATCTGAGAGATTGTGATTGGAAGGAGGATAAAAAGATTTGATGGTACTACCTATACCAACAAGGTTCACATTCCTTTTGGGAGCTCATTCCTTAATAACTTTATGGTTAAATGTGCTTTCTTTATAGCAATTTAAGGATATGTGACCTCCTGAGAAGTTTCATAGGATGTGTGTGAGTGAGGATAAAACCCACTGAAATGACATGTGTTGGTTTGTGGGGCTAGTCCATAAGCCTTTAGTGACAATTTCGGTCGAGGGGAGTGGTCGAGGTGTTACAGATGGTATCAGAATAACCATGCGACCGCATACTGTATTTATGGAGAGAAAAACCTAGGATAATTGTATACTAAGGAATGATTATGAGGCTAGATTAGATGCCTAATACGCAACGAGGATGATGCAATCTATAAGTGGGGGTGAGTGTAATACTCCGAGAAATTGTGATTGGAAAGAGGATAAAATTATCTGATGATACTACCTATACCAACAAGGTGCACCTTCCTTTTGAGAGCTCATTCCTTGAGAATTATACGGTTAAACGTGCTTTACTTAGAGCAATTTAATGATGGACGACCTCCTAGGAAGTTTTCTAGGATGTGAGCGAGTGAGGATAAAATCTACTAAAAGGATATATGTTGGTTTGTGGGGGCCAATCCACATGCTTTTAGTGACAGCTTCGGCTTATGGGAGTGGTATGGGTGTTACACTTGTATTCCAAATTATAGTTTATGAATAACTAGTAATATATTTTGAATCCTAGTTCCTGAATAACTAATTGAATAAGTAATGAAAGTCATAAATTAATGAAGAATTTTGGCTTTAATTTCTAAAGAACTATCTTAAATTCTTGAAAATTTATTATTCTAAGTAATTAGAGAATTAATATCTTATGTTACTGAAGAACTAAATAAATTGTCTACAAGTCTTTAAAAACTGATTATTATTTTATATGGACAATATCAAATTTGAAAATACTCAAATTTGTGACCTTTGATATATTGGGCAAGAATTATACATCTTTGATATTAGATATTGTTACACAATTAGGTACAACGAGCTTTAGAACCAATTAAAAATGACAATTAATAAATTTTATTCAATTTGTTATATTTTATTCCCTTAAGTGAATGTAAAATCACATGGATATATAATAATATTCATCATAAAAATATCTTGTTGAGTTTTAGTAAAAGTTAATTGAGAATGAAATATATCTAACGAGTTACAATAACTCTAGAAAAATAATATCCATATTGAGAGTATAATTTATCTCAATACGAAGGAGTAATTAATTTGCTAAAAATTGCATTATTATTATCATTATTGATTTCTTATATTTAACTCCAAATAAGTTTACATTTAAATGGATAATGTTAGTTATAATTGTTTCATTATCCCCAATGTACATGCACAAATTTGTCAATTGAACTTGAAGTTCAAAGATTGAACCTGAAGTTCAATAATCAAATATTTAGCTTGGAATGCCATTGTGAATGTCATACATACAACTTGTACACGACTATGAACCTGATGTTTTTCATTCACGGGATTTTAGCTATGTCATGTAGGTATTAATAGCATCACCTCAATGTGTGAATTTATTTTGATAAGGCACATTTCTCAATATTAAGGGGAGAATAAGCACCCGTAGTGCTAAAGAATGTCGGGAATTTTCCTATAAGAAAAACTATATAAATAATTTTTTATTCATGTATAAGTTAAAAAGAATTGGAAGTTCATTAAATAAATTAGTTGTAACAAATTGCAACTGAATTGTCAAACACATTTATACATGCCAAAAGAGTGATAGTTTCAAATTCTAATTGTTAACATCTTCGTAAATGTCATAATTCTTATTATAAGTAAAATCAAATTGAGCTTGATATGCGCCAGAAGCGTGAATGACCTAAACAAAAGAGTTTAAGAAAATTAAAAGTAGCGTCACTAATGACCTGAAGATATTCTTCTTAAAGAGGAAGATCTCAGTCAAAGAGTTATAGCCAATTATCAGACATAGACTGAGACAATGGAACAAATAAATACTATGAGATCTCAACTAGTAAGATAAAAGAGTTTATGGAAACTTGATTATCGTCAATGATGAATTTGCCTTAATAATTGCTTTTACCTCTCAGAGAAAAAATACGACTAAAAAATTTTTGAGTATTAGTATAAACATGGTTGGCCACCATGAAAAGAGGAAATTAAAAGTTGAGTTAGACTCGCCCTATGAGAAAACTAATTCTTTTATTATGAAAATGATCATGTTCTATCACTTAATATTGTGGCAATTAATTAAAGAATTGATATATGTCTTACGAATCCTGTAAGGATTAATAATAATAATAATAATAATAAGTGAATTATTTCACAATAAACACAATTGGTTATTATTGCAGTATTTATTAATGTGATAAATGTGATGGGATTTTGATGAACTTAAAGTAGTATGAATGAAAATTTGTATCAACTTAAAGATCGATCATAAAAGAGTCACAATATACTAATCTACTTACTTCACTAGAAGTGAAAATAGATGTTTTAATCCTAAAAAATATAATAAATAGTTATTTGTGAAGAAGGTGGATCAACTAATTATCAATATTACAATGATCCAAATCATTATGATAATTATAAATAATATGGTAATAACAACCAAAGCAAATATGGAAATGACTACAAATATTATAATGAACCAAATCATTATGGTAATAATAGCAAATATGGTAATGACAGCCAAAATCAGGCTTTAACGGTCAAAAATACAAATGACTAATTTATTATTGCTACATATAAAAATTTTGTATACTATCTGCTTAAATTTTGGTTACCATTGGTAACCTTGCACTTTCCATTTTTTAGTTTTATTTCCCTGATTAATCTTGTGTGGTTATATTTTTAAGAGAGGATTCCTCTTATTTTGTAATTAAGGAGTGAGATAATAATCTCTGCACATGTGCTCTTTATGGTATAAGAGCTCACCACATAAGAGAATAGATAACAAATTTTCAATCTCGTGGCCAAAATAATAGAAAACATGCTTTCAATTCAAAACTTTCATCAGTGTTCAAGTTTGGTCACTATGAAACTCTCTCAACCTAATTTTCTTATATATAAATCCTAAGTTATTCCTCTTGTTCATATTTTTAGGATCCAAAATCACTTAGAGGAAGAAGGCGAGCACTTAAAGACCATTATTTATGGTGATAAAAAAATTCATAATCTAAATATACCACTTGGCTCAACGATGATGGCCTATTAACCACTTGGTTATTGGGAACTGTTGATGAGGAAGTTCTTATTGATCTTGATGACACTACCTCTGCCTTTCGAGTTTGGAAATCAGTTGAAGACAAATTCTTGCCTAGCTCAAAGGAAAAGGAGGTACCGCTAAATGAAACTCTCATGACTTTAACTAAAGGAAATATGTCTCTTGATGAACATTTACGAAAATTCAAAGGAATTTGTGATAATCTTCCTACCATCAAGAAGCCCCTTGATGAAACTAATAAGGTATTTCAACTTGCTAGGGGGTTAGGACCAAAATATAAGGATTTTAGAATGGTCATGCTAATTAAGTCACCTTACCCTTCTTATAATTAGTTTATGCTCTCACTCAAGGCATATGATCAAATGATGCAGATGGAAAAAGAAATCAATGACAATCAAGTGAATGATAAGCAAGCTTATTATGGTTTTAGAGGAAGAGGAAGAGGCAGAGGTCATTGTGGTCGATTCAATTCAAAAGGTCGTGGGTTTGCTTTTTGCTGCTAATCAAAGACAATTTAATCAAAAGGAGAAATTAATGGAAGCTGATCCATCAAATCATCATACCAAAAGGACAACATTATTATGTAAAATTTGTGGAAAAGGAAATCATGCCACTATCAAATGCTGGAGTAGATTTGATCATTCTTATCAAGCAGAGATCTATTGCAAGCCTTGGCGACAATGGCTATCAATGATGAGCAGGACATTACTTTTTATGCAGATTCAGGCACTACAACTCATATTATGAATAACACTGATAAAATTGATAAACTTGTGCCTTATAATGGTAATGATGGTTTATATGTGGGTAATAGAGAATGTTTAAATATTACTCACATAGGTCAAAGAAACATACAATCTAAAAATGGAGAACTTAATCTAAAAAAATGTTTTTATTTATTCCAGATATTAAACAAATATTTACTTTATGTAAGCAAATTAACAAAATATAATGTTTGTATTATTATATTTTTTTCTAATGAATTTGTGGTTAAGAATTTATAGGGAAAGGTGATAGCTAATGGAACTAAGAAAGGAGGCCTATATGAACTTGAAGAACTTCAAAATATTGCTCTTTCGGCTATTGAAAATAGTGATACCTCTACTATTTGGCATCAACGTCTTGGACATACCAGTCCTAAAATTTTAAAGTTTTTGCAAAATAAAGATTTAGTTAATGTTCCTAGATGGAAAAAACAATGAACCATTTGTCCTTCTTGTCAAATAGGAAAAAAATTGGAAACTCCCTTTTAATTTATTTATGAATATTTCTAAGCATCCCCTTAAAAAACTTCATTGTGATTTATGGGGTCTCGCCCTTATTTCTTTTTTATCAACATTTGAAGTACTATGCTATTATTATTGATGATTTTCTAGGATACTTATGGTTAATTCCTTTAAAAAAAAAGTTTGATTTCTTTAAACAATTTGTTAAATTACAAAAGCTAATTGAAAATCGCTTTGACAGAAAAATAATTTTTTTTCAAAGTGATGGAGGTAGAGAATTTACTTCAAAATAGTTTGAAACTCATCTTCAACAATGTGGAATTCATCACCAATACTCTTGTCCGTATACGCCATAGCAAAACAAATATGTTAAAAGAAAACATCACAACATTATTGATACTGGATTTATAAAGTTAAAATTGAATTCTCCTTTCTTTAAATCTTTTTACACTAATCCTGACTATGAAAAATTGAGATGTTTTGGATGCAAGTGTTCTCCCTATCTCTAGAATTAAGGCAAACACAAGTATGTAAAGAAAACCTACTCATGTGTGTTCATTGGGTATAGTCCAATGCACAAAGGATATCGGTGTCTAGATCCTACAATAAACCGTATCTAAATTTCAAGACATGTTTTTTTTTATGAAAATAACTTTTCTTTTGATAAAAATACATTTGATTGTTCACTAACTTCACCTGAACTTGTGTCTTGTAATGATTAGGAAGCATGGATTCATAAAGGGACCACTCAAGAAAATTCAAAAACTAACAAAGAGCATTTAAACACTAAAAAATCACATACCAAGTTTCGTATTTTTTAAGAAAATGTTGGTCATGATGTTATTCAATAAAATAATGCTCCAATTATACAAGGTCATGATCTAGGTAGCCAATATCATAATGACCATGTTGAACTTCAACGAGAAAATATTGGTCAATACAATATTACAGAATGCCATATTCTAGAAATCTCACATTATGATTCCATGCAAGGTCATAATGAACCAAAAATATCAAAAGAAAAAGACAAGAGTCCCACTCATGAATTACCAACTTCAAATCATGTTCAAAAAGATAATCCAGTCATGGTTCCTACGATTCCCATATCTACTCCAAAAGAAGTTGATATAAATCAAAACTCCAACTCTATTTCTTTTGATACACCCAATAATCTTGTCATTGACCTTCAAATTCCTTTTACAGGTGGAATAAATCATGAAGGGGAAAATGATAACAAGATATCAACTTGCCAAAAATTCTTCTCTTGATCCTAAGTTGGCTCGTGAAACACAAAGGATCAAATATAAAAAATACTCCAAGCCAACAACTCTCACATGTACAGTTAATTTGAAAGAATCAACTTCATGGAAACAAGCTATTTCTACACCACATTGGCATGAAGCCATGAAGGAAAAACTAATGGCCTTACATGCAAATAACACATGGACCTTTGTTCCTAAACTACCCTACAATAATGTCATAGGCTCCAAATGGATATTCAAAACTAAACTTAATAATGATGGTACATTATACCGATATAAAGCTCGATCTGTAGATTAAGGCTATACCCAAGTTTATGGAATTGACTACCATGAATCCTTTAGTCCAGTTGTCAAAGTCACTACCATCTTTTTATTATTGCCATTGCAGTCTCGTCAAAATGGATACTACGACAACTTGATATCAAGAGTGTCTTTCTACATGGACAACTTAATAAAACGGTGTTCATGGAACAACCTTCAGGCTTCAAGGATGCAAAATTACATCACTTTGTATGCAAATTGGATAAGTTCATATATGGACTTAACAAGCACCAAGAGCCTGGTTTTATTGATTATAAAAATTGACTTTGGATTTTTATGTAGTAATGTTGATTCTTCTCTTTTTATGTTTCAAACTAACTCAATTATTATTCTTAAGTTAATTTATATGGATGATGTTGTGTTAATAGGAAATAATGATCAAAACATTCAACAACCTATTACAACCTTAGGACAATAATTTGCATTAAAGGATCTAGGCCAACTTCATTATTTTCTCGTATTTGAAGTTCAATACACTAGCACATGTCTTTCTTTCAAGGAAAATATGCAAAGGAATTGGTGACCAAAGATGGTTTGGCAAAGAGCTTTATTTTAATACTCCCATGGCATTAAAGGTGCAATCTACGGATAAAGACAACACAAAATTTGATGTCCATTATTACCGAAGTTTGGTTGGTGCTATCTTGTATCTCACTCACACACGATCGTATATTGCGCAAGCAGTTCACAAAGTTTGTCAGAAATTTCAATTGCTAACTATTGATGATTTTAAACTGGTCAAATGCATTATTCGATTTATTAATGGAACAATCAATTTTGGTTTTCATTTCACTCGGCAAAGCTTCTCCAATCTCTATGGATTTTGTGATGTTGATTGGCTAGGTTGTCTAATCACAATACAAAGTACTTCGAGTTATTGTATTTATCTTTGTAGCAATTGCATTTCATTGTCATCTAAAAAGCAACCTACGGTTTCAATATCAAGTTCCAAAGCAGAATATAGAGCCATGGCTGTTACAACTGTTGAAATTACTTGGATTACTTATCTTTTTAAAGATATTGGAATATGACTTAATTAGGCTCCTCAATTATTCTCAAACAATTTAAGTGCTTTATACATGATAGTGAATCCGGTGTTCCACCCTCGATCAAAGAACATAGCAATTGATTTTCATTTTATTAGAGAGAAGGTGGCTCTTGGCAATCTTATGACTTGGTTTGTTTAGTCTCATCAGCAGATATTTGATATACTCACAAAGCCTTTAGCTAAACTTCCATTTCCAAATTTCAGAAGCAAGATTGGAGTTCATTTAATCATCCCCCCCAACTTGAGAAAGGGTGAAGAAGATGGATCAAACAATTATCAATATTATAATGATCCTAATCAATATGATAATTATAACCAACATGGTAATGACAACCAAAACAAATATGAAAATAACTACAAATATTATAATGATCCAAACCATTATTGTAATAGTAGCAAATATGGTAATGACAGCCAAAATCACGCTTCAACGATCAAAAATACAAGTGGCTAATTTATTGTTGCTATATATATGAATTTTGTATATTATCTGCTTAAATTTTGATTACTGTTGGTAACTTTGCACTTTCCATTTCTTTATTTTATTTCCATAATCAATCCTGTATGGTTATATATTTAAGAGATAATTCCACTTATTTTGTAATTAAGGAATGAGATAACAATCTTTACACATATCCTCTTTAATTTGGTTATGAAGACCATATGAGTGCTCATGAATCTTGCAAATAACATTAAGACTGATGTTGTATTCGCAATAAAAGTCCTAACTAGGTATAATTCTTCACCAACAAATGTTAGAGAGATGTGAAAAAATTATCGTGTTATCTTCAAAGGACTTTTGCATCATCTTATTGATATTAGTTATTTAATTTATCATCATAATAATGGATCTTAGAATGGCTATGTATCAATTATGGTAATATTGCAATTTCAAGGTCCGGAAGTACCTCAGTAAAATATACTCTCATTTTAGTGTTTGAAATTAATACAAATTGTATTGTACAAATTAAAGTGGATAATATTAAGATGATTCTCTCACATGAATAGGCTCCAGAAGAGTTATGAAATTTTCACTAAAATTCACTAAAACTATAAGAAAAATATTATTTCATTGATTGATATATAAATGTTGCCCTCATAAGGGGGAGTGAATTAATAAGATTGTACTATTTTTTCTTAGTTAAGTTTTTATTCCATGTGATTTTTTTGACCAAAATTTTTTTAATGAGACATTTTTATGGTATAAATTTTACATGTAAGAATGATGTACTATTTTCCTTTCACTAAAATTTTTTCTCATGAGATTTTCTTGGTAAGGTTTTAACGAGGCATATTTTATAATAGACATCCAAAGGGGGAGTGTTATAGAATATTTGATTGGATGTATTTTCTTATTTTTATTGATTCTAGATTTTTAAATTAGTTTGATTGTATTTTCCTAATTAAGATATTTTATTATTTATCTTTCACCTATACTCTATATAAAAAAGTCTTATTCCTCCATTAAGAACACAATTTTCCCCTTTATTCTTTCTTTATTTCTTGTTGTTCTCTACTAAATATTATTGCTTTATTTTATAATATAATTTTATAGATTTTATGTCACCTTATATAACCACAATCGAAGGGGAAAAGAAGAAAGATAATAAGTTGATGAACAAATATAGTAAAAGGAATAATATATAGATTTTATATCATATCATATAAGTTTTAAAATTATATTTAAATGAAAAAATATAAATATAAAATAGTAATGATAATAATAAAGAAAATCAAAATTTATAAGAAAAAACATAGTAAATTATAGATTTATTTTCTTTTCTATTTGATTTTTCTTTTTAAAATTCATTAGTTTCATGCTCAACCAACAACATATTTAATTAAAAAAAAAGTGAATTTTAAAATTGAATAATTTTTTTCAGTCAGTGATATTTTTAAAATTATTGCATAATTGATTTTAAAATATATTAATAATAATTAATTGCATATATTTTTAAATTTTCATATATTAACCTGTCTAATTAGGTTTGAAAAAATTTCAAAACAAAAATTTGAATTCAATTGAAATTTTTTGAGTGAATTAATAATATTTTTAAGTCTAAATCTTAAATTTTTTATAAAATTTTATTAAAAGTTTGCTATTTATTATCTAATATAGCTTTATAATATAAATAATTAAATAAGCATTATATTATAGTAAAATAAAATGGATAATCTTACTATATGGGGATGTGTTAACCTAGTAAAGTAATATTTAATAAAAAATAACTAAAATGTATATGAATAGCGGTTTTCCTTTTTCTTTCGAGTTGGAAAAAAAAGCCCAAATGGAAAGATGGGTCCATAGCCCAAAGAGCAAAAGTGCTAGGGTAGGGTTGGCAAGAGCGGGTCGGATCAATGGGGAACTTTCTGCTCCGCTCCATTTAGGCACAAGCCTGTAATTGTCATCATATAAAACCAAGGGTGAAAGACTGGACCTTTTTCCTTTTCTTTCAGAGTTTCTGCGAAACGCAACTCTGAAGCACCGTACTTCTCATTTTGCGTTGATTATCAAGGGTTTAGCCTCTATCGAATTGATTGATTACACCATTGTATATTCCATCTCTGTTCGTGTATATATACTTCTGGCAGTAAATGGACGACTCCATAAACGAATCATCGAGGCAAGCTTCAGGGCAAGCTGGAGGTGCTCCTCATCCTCCTCCTCGGCCTACTCTTACGGTGGATACACAATCGCAGTCGCTACCTCATTTGGAGCAGGAAAGAGAAGTAGGGGAAGAAGGAGAAGAAGAAGAGGGAGCCTCGAAGGATGAGGATGATGAATTGTTGGAGAAGGCACAGAAATTGATGGATAGGATCACTTCTTCTCCTGATAACCCTAACCCTTACGTTCTCCATACTCTAGCATCTCTTCTCGAAATTCAAGAGTCTCTGTATGAACTCTCTCTCTCTCTCTCTCTTCTTATTCTTAAGCTGCAAATGTCTTATGTTTTTTTTTGAAATTTTCATAGTGTGACTTTTATAGCATCACTTTTCGTTTCATAGATAGGTCTTCCATGGTATTTGGTTTATAAGAATTCCATTGGCAACTTCTGATTTTTTTTATTACTATTGTTATGTATTTGTGATGGAATCACTTCATTTCCAATAATTCCCTCTAATTTTCTCTTATGTCATCCCATGCAAAAATATTCTGAACTGCTTGAAAGAGTACAAGTTCAGTGCAATCATGACTGTTAAATTGATTTGCTTATTGTAAAACTATCGGACATATGCCTTCTGATATCATATTTCTGTGAGAGTCCAGTCATGTGATTCTACATAAAGCACTATAGCTCTTTTTAATGTTTGCAGAGTATTTAGGGAAGAAAAGGGAAATTACTTTGCTGCTAGGATGTATATCGGAGGTATCTGCCTTCATTGCACCCTGAATGTGTGTCTCGAGTTGCATAGAGAATATGAATCCATCACACCTATAATCATGTTACTTTCTGAATTACTTACATGTTTAATTCATGGAGAATCTTGCAGCGTGTACACTTAACTTGAACTTGCATGTCAACTTTATGGTATCATTGAAAAGCAAAAATTTTTTGTATTCATTTTATTATGGTCAGATTAAATATGCAATTAAAATTGGGGAACTATAATTTTGAATTATTCTAGCAATAGCTTGATATGGAACACTTACTACTAGATTACTAGAATCATTGAGTTTGTTTGTGCCAAGGAGCTCTTTTACATGCAAAATATCTGAGGTTTCCTTTCCTTCAGGCCAAGGTCAAGTTGTACAGGAACTTCTCTGTTAGGTTCTATCATGCGATTTTTCTTCCAGTGACTCAATGCAGCTCAACGAAGGGTTTATTCAAACTATTTGGTGTTGGGTACATGGACCCTATTCATCATTAGGATGCGACCATACTATTGCATTGGCTTTCATCTTGCCTTCTGTCTGATATCTACTATACGACATTCAATCTCAACAAAGGTGGCATCCAGGGGCAACTTGATTGATCTAAGCTGGAATTGCAAAATAGTTTACATTGGCTATCTTGCCCAAAATTTTCAATTCAATAATATTTAGAGCCCTCAATCTTTTTAAGGTGTTGTGAGGCTAAATCACATTTACCCTATAAGGTAGAATTTGGTATTACTGAAATTTAAGTGTTAAAAATTTAATCAATGAATAGTGTAAGTGATATAGTTCTCAAATTATAAAAATATTTCTTTGGCTACAAAAGTTTAAAAGTATTAAAAACTTAATTGCTTATTGTATTTGGTGTAAATTTTAAGTTAAAAATTTTGATTTATTTGAGGCTTCTAAGAAAATATTACCAAACAATTTAAAATGATTAAGAGGCTGAGAATCTTGATTTTAAATATTGAATTGTATTATCAAACACTATCTAAGATTAATGTTTTCAAACTTTTTCCGTTGTATCTCCAACTTGGATACATACATTTTTATTCCCACATTTATAGGTTGATACATATATTGACTTGTTTTAAAATCTTAATAACTTTTTTCTCACCGTATACTTGATTGGTGCCACCTTGGCTTTCTTCTGAATGCAATTGTCAATTTGATTCACATAAATTTCTGCTACGCGTTTCTTATTTATTCATAGTTTTATATATTCCTGCTTATCCAAAATTTGACCCTAGGCTTTGGATGAAAATGAGTAACCTGCAATTATCCATCTTAAATACTTTTCTGTCCACTTTAAGGTCTTGTCTAGTAGCATCTGATGGTTGTCCGCTATAATATTGAATGCATTATTCATCAGTCGTATATTATTTCTGTTCATCTCTGAGTTGTTATTTGTATGAGAGAATTTGTTCTTGGGGAAAAATCCTTTCGAGTTTATAGCAAAGGACATTATATTCTGGTTGTTTCTTCTTATGTGGGGTATTGGTAGTGTTTTTACCTATCAATTAATGATTTGCTTAGTAACAATTTACATACTGACCACGAGAAACAACTCTTTTCTTCTCCCTGATGGTTTGCTTTTTTCTTTTTTTTTTTAATAATAGTTTTTTCTCTGTTTCCTTAATAATATATGATGGAAATTAAAGTTTCTATAGAGGAGTGTGGCTTTAATCATATTTTGGAATGTCTTTGGAAAAAATTGTGGGTGCTCATGCATAGGAATTGGGTTGGAATTAGAATATAGAGGGGATTATTTAAGAGCCCAGCATTGGACTTCACACTCTTGATGTGCTACCTTGCCAGGACCTCTATGATGGAAAACTGAAGAAACAAATATCTTTGCATTAGGTCTGAGGGTCATCATAGTACAGTCAATAAAAATCCAATTAGTAACAAATATCTGTGCATTATCAAAACTGAGGTCTGACGGTCATTATATTCCAGTCAATAAGAATCCAATTAGTAGCCCTCCATTTCTGCCCCATCCCAAGGCATTTTTGGCTAAAAGGAATTCTCTCTCCAACATGAAGTTTGCATTCAAATAGTCACTGGAACCAAACTATGTGAATTTTATTATTCAACTGCAATTTATAGGAAATTCTTTTATTGGTAAATTTCCTAATGTGACATAATGTGTTGGTGTGTTGATTTTTTGCACGTGTTCTCCTCTTAATTCTTGTTTGTGAGTCTTGGCTTGAAGATGAATTAGAGTTAGTGTAGGTCCCGAGTTCAACTTTTATCTGTTGCCTTAATTTTTGAATGATTAATGCTTGCTATCTTGCTCCTTACTCTTGTTTCCTCCCTATTAGTCGGCTTTCAATATGTCTCGAACCCATACACATCTGAATAGTTGCATATATTGTGCACAGGTATATGAAAGAGAATGACCATTCTTCTTTTAATAATAGTTGCGCTTCTCATAACATTGGACGGCTTGGGAACTTAGTGCGGGTAACTGATCTTGGCTTCCCTTTCTGTCTTTATTTGCTGATTATTATGTTTTTGCTTTGCTTGCTGTTTTGTTGATAATTCTTTTTGGCATGTTCTGCATCCTAAAGCTTGTCCTCACTTCCTTCTCAGGATAATGATGAATTTTTTGAATTGATATCTTCGAAGTTTCTTTCTGAAACTAGATATACAATCTCTATTCAGGCAGCTGCTTCAAGGCTTCTGATGAGCTGTTCACTAACTTGGATTGTACGTACCCTTTAATTTATTTATTTTTTAACTTTGGGTTTATAGGTCACTTGCTGGCTTGTGACATGTAAACTGGTTTCAGCATCCCCACGTTTTTGAAGAACCTGTTATTGAAAATATAAAAAGCTGGGTGATGAATGAGACTGCTAGATTTGCTGGTGAAGATCACCAATGGAAGCATGATATGGGGAAAAAGGAGGCTTCAGATGCTGAAATGTTGAAAACCTACTCAACCGGACTTCTAGCAGTTTGTTTGGATGGGTAGGCTTTCATAGCTACATTGATGGTTTATTTTTCTTCTAACTTTACTTACTTGTATGCATCATTTTGACGTTAGATCTAATTTTTCACTGCATCTCCCTTCTGATTGATTTTAGTGGTGGTCAAGTAGTTGAGGATGTATTGACATCTGGATTGTCTGCAAAGCTTATGCGCTTTCTTCGCATGTGTGTCCTTGGGGAGACGAGTATGAATCAGAAAGATGCTACTCATCTAACAGAAAGTAAGAATGCTTCTGCTGCTACTTGTGTTAGAGGCAGAGAAGAAAGTCGGTCTAGGATTCGGCAGGTTTTGGAAGCAACTCATGTGGATAATCTGAGGACAACGGATGAGAGAACTTTGGATGATCACATTGATGCAGAACAACCTGATAGGTTGGCTGAAGGAGATGATATGATTGATGATGATGGTGGTGACAAATTGCATGGTCGAGACTCACGTGATGCGAAAATAAAATTAGGAGATCCTGATGAGAATGTGAGAGATGACTCGTCAAGGCGCAGGCCATCCCGTGGAGGGCCAAGGGCTAGAGGGAAGGGAAGAGCTAATGAAGCTGCTTTTGAGAATGAACAGCTTTTGACATCTCCAGGATCTGGTAGTCGATCAGGGCTGGGACGGAGTTCCAAAGATAGGAATTTGATGAAAAATTTAGATTCAAGAAGAGGACAAGATGCAAGGAAGTGTCCAGGAAACACAAATACTGATGGATTAGCTGTAGAAAGAGAGGACACTGATGATTGTTTTCAAGAATGTAGAATTGGCACTAAAGACATTTCTGACATGGTGAAAAAAGCAGTTAGAGCTGCAGAAGCTGAAGCTAGAGCTGCAAATGCACCAGGTGAAGCAATCAAAGCAGCTGGTGATGCTGCTGCTGAACTTGTCAAGAGTGCAGCTATTGAGGTAGCTCATATTATTTTGCTCTTATCTCCTTTTTTATTAAATTGGCTGAACTTATATTATATAAAGCTGCGTGGCTTATTAATCTTATTCATTGATCAACTCAGGAATTTAAATCTTCCTATGATGAAGAAGCTGCAATTTTGGCTGCTTCCAGAGCTGCATCTACCGTTATTGATGCTGCTAATGCAATTCAAGTTTCTCGGTTGGTGCATGATATTAGTGTGTTTGTCTGTTTTTCTGGGTGTCTGTTGTTTAATTAGTGCAGTTACAGACGTGCATTGTGGGTGTGACAGGAACAGCAATATGACTGATGACGCGGTGCCTCTTGGTGGGACAGAAACAGAAGTGACTGAGGATGCTGAAGAATATTTTATCCCTGATTCTGAAGCACTTGCACAGATTAGGGAAAAATACTGTGTCCAGTGCCTTGAGATATTAGGGGAATATGTAGAAGTTCTTGGACCCGTCCTAAATGAGAAGGGAGTAGATGTGTGTCTTGCATTATTGCAGCGCCGTTCTAAACATAAGGAGTCATCAAAGGAAACAGCAACACTGTTACCTGATGTGATGAAGCTCATCTGTGTTTTGGCTGCTCATCGGAAATTTGCTGCATTATTTGTGGATCGAAGTGGCATGCAGAAATTGCTTGCTGTCCCTAGAGTTGATGAAACTTTCTTTGGTCTATCCTCTTGCTTATTTACTATAGGTTCTCCTCAGGTAATGGTTTGCATTTCTTCTGTATTAGAATATTGCGTGTCTTTGTAAGGTGATGAGTTTTATCAACTATATCTGATGATATCTTACTTTTTTCTAATATCGTAACAGGGGATAATGGAACGTGTATGTGCCCTTCCTTCAGATGTTGTCTACCAAGTGGTTGAGTTAGCTCTTCAACTTCTCGAGTGTTCACAAGATCAAGCGCGGAAAAATGCAGCCTTATTTTTTGGTGCTGCATTTGTCTTTCGAGCTGTTATTGATGCTTTTGATGCTCAGGATGGTTTACAAAAGTTGCTGGGCCTTTTAAATGATGCTGCCTCAGTAAGATCTGGTGTTAATTCAGGTGCAGTTAACCTGTCAAATGCACCTCTTCGAAGTGAACGTTCACCTGCAGAAGTACTAACATCATCGGAGAAGCAGATAGCTTACCACACCTGTATTGCTCTTCGACAATATTTCAGAGCACATCTTCTTTTGCTCTTGGATTCCATTCGTCCCAGTAAAACCAATCGAGCTGGCGCCCGAAACATTCCAAGTTCAAGGGCTGCATACAAGCCTCTTGACATAAGTAATGAGGCTATGGATGCAGTCCTTCTGCAGTTACAGAAGGATAGGAAGCTAGGTTCTACGTTTGTGAAAACTCGTTTCCTTGCAGTTGACAAGTTTTTAAGCGTTAATGGGCACATTACTATGTTGGAGCTGTGTCAGGTTAGTCTGTTCACTTTCTTCATTAATTTCTTATATCCATTGCCTGCAATTACATCTAATTTGCTGATGTTTGCAGGCCCCGCCTGTTGAGCGCTATTTACACGATTTGCTTCAGTATGCATTGGGTGTTCTACACATTGTTACATTGGTTAATGACAGCCGCAAAATGATTGTAAATGCAACATTGAGCAGTAACAGTGTGGGTATCGCTGTCATCTTGGATGCAGCTAATATTTCTGGTAGTTATGTGGACCCTGAGGTAAACACCTAAACTGCAATATTTTCCTCTTATCACTGCCATCTTGTTGTCATTGTCATTGAACAGCATGAATGTTTCTACAGAAAAGCTATTTTTTGGGAAGTGTCAAACTGATCTTTACTTGGATGCTTTGCTTTCTGAGGGATTTATTTTTTTTTACATTTGCAGATCATACAGCCAGCATTGAACGTGTTAATTAATCTTGTTTGCCCACCCCCTTCAATCAGCAACAAACCTCCTGTTCTTGCACAAGGCCAGCAAACTGTTTCTGCTCAATTTTCAAATGCTTCTGCTACAGAGCCCAGGGATAGACATACAGAACGTAGCCTTAGTGAGCTAAGAGAACGGAATGGAGAGGCTAGTGTTGGTGATCGAGGTTCCACAGCAGCTTCTGCTGCTCGGTCCATCGGTACCACTGCACAAGCACCTGTTCCAACTGCAACTTCAGGATTGGTTGGAGATCGAAGGATATTTTTAGGCACCGGAGCAGGTTGTGCTGGCCTTGCTGCGCAAATGGAACAAGGATATAGACAAGCAAGAGAGGCTGTTCGTGCCAACAATGGCATAAAGGTTCTTCTCCACCTTCTACAACCACGCATTTTTTCACCTCCTGCTGCTCTTGATTGCATCCGTGCTCTTGCATGCCGAGTGCTGCTTGGTTTAGCTAGAGATGGTGCAATTGCTCACATATTGACCAAACTTCAGGTGAACTCTCGGATATATAAGCAAATTTGCTCATTTTTTGAGTGTTCGTAACTTCTCATTTTTTTAAAAAAATTTTCTGGGGTTATTTTTTTCTCCTTTTGTTAAATGTTGGCAGAATTGTTTGAACATACTATCATCTTATCATACTCCACTTAGCTTTACTTGTTATTCTACTTGTATGCAGAAACTGCTTTGTTTTATTTAGACAAGATAAACATTGTCTTGAATTGTTGTTCATCTCAAACAATCTGTTATTCGTGTACTAAGTTCATTTTGGTGTTTAGGTTGGGAAAAAGTTATCAGAGCTAATACGAGATTCTGGTAGCCAGGCACCAGGAACCGACCATGGGAGGTGGCAAGCTGAACTTGCCCAGGTGGCAATTGAACTTATTGCGGTAACTGTCTTAACCTTTTAACATGCTTAGACTATAATTTCTGTATCATTATGTACAGTCGTTGTTTTATGGGCACAGTGAAAATGTAAAGATTGGGGAACTGAAGTGTGGTTGTATGTGCATAGTGCCCTACCAGTTGCAATATTTCTTTGTATCATTCTCTAAATTTTGACTTTATTTGTCTCTCCTCTCCTAGAGAATAAAATGTATCTGCTTTACTTGTCTTAGTCTGGTGGTAAAAGGTCGGATAGGCTTCTAGGCTTTTGATCGATCCTACGTATATTGTACCAATTTGGATAAAAAGCTTCATCTTCTATACAGTAAATTTAATGACCCTATGAATGTTTCGCTCTTTATTACCAAATTGATACAAGTAAGCTGGAGACCGGCTCAAAAGGCTGGCCTGATTACTTGGCCAAAATCTGAACCTTTTACCTATATGATATAAGAGATATAAAATAATGATATTTTGTTCAGTTGGAGTTGCCCCAATAGAGAACAAGTTGAGAGGAGGGAGACTGAGATGGTTTGGGCATGTGAGTCGTAGACCTTTAGATTGACTGGTTAGAAATTAGGGTGTTTCAGAGTAGATATGGGTAAAAAGGGGAGGAATAGGCCTAATCTTACTTGGAGGAGAGTTATCCAACATAATTTTGAGACGTTACATCTTTCCGATTATATAGTCCGAGACCGCCTCAAGTGGAAACGGTGAATCTAGATAGTTGACCCCAATTAACCTTGGATTAAGGCTTTGTTAGGTTGAGTTGAGTTGGTGTGTCAGCTCCTACCTATCCACAAAAAACCCCAAGCCTCATCTTGGATGTGAGCTTCAGCTAGTTTGGGTTGGGTTGGGGGATAATTCCACATTCCAATCCCTGCATTTTAGTGGGCCAGGTCTCCAGGCTCCAGTATGTAACTTGTTTCATTAGATTTCATGCTATACTATCTACTTATTCTGCAATACAAGATTCTCATCTAGCCCAACACAGGGCATTTTATGGTACATTCCTGTGCTGGTTTTGATACAGAGTAAATTACGTAGATACTCATTATTCTAAATGGACTTGTGAGGATTTATATGCCAATAACAGTCAGCTGCAATAACTGTATCTTTACCTCTTTTCTGTTGGTAACTAGGGAAACTTATATTTGGTACACCGAAGTGGAATGGAGGGTGATATAATTAAATGTGTATTTAGTTCAATCTTAAAATATGCTAATTGAAATCAGTTACTTTAGATTGTTCTTTTGCCTTCTATTTTCTCGCTTGGCATTTCATCTACAGATTTATGTGGCTTTGTGTTGATTCAATTGCTCATGCTGCAGATTGTAACAAATTCAGGGCGTGCCAGTACATTGGCAGCTACTGATGCTGCTACTCCTACTCTGAGACGTATAGAAAGAGCAGCTATTGCTGCTGCAACACCTATCTCTTATCATTCTAGGTATTCAGTTAATTCTTAAAGTATTGCATCACATTAAGTAATTCACACTCTCTGACTGTGGTTTATTTCTATTAACTATTGTATTTGCATATGTGAGAAAACCTCAGGGAACTTCTGCAGCTCATCCATGAACACCTTCAGGCTTCTGGTTTGTCTTCAACTGCTGCCACACTGCTGAAAGAGGTCCAATTGACACCTTTGCCATCACTGATGTCCTCATCTTCCCTTATGCACCAAACTTCCACACATGAAACTCCCTCGGTACAAATTCAGTGGCCCTCTGGTCGAACCCCTTCTGGATTTTTATGTAACAAATCAAAAGCATGTGCACGAGATGAAGATTCCAGCTTGAAATATGACTCAGCTTTGTCTTCAAAGAAAAAACCACTTGTTTTCTCGCCAACTATTGGTTTACAGTCAAGAAATCAATCTCAATCCCACGATTCCCATCAATCGTCATTCAAGAACTCCTCAAGTGGTTTAAAACAATCTGCTGCTGCTGGAAGTCTGTTAGAAGTGCAACCAGAATCTTTGTCGAAATGTAATCCTGATTCAGAATCTTCTTGTAAAACTCCAATTGTACTTCCAATGAAACGGAAAATATCAGATCTGAAAGATGTGTGTGTATCATCTGCAAAGCGAGTTAATGCTATGGAGCACGGACTTCGGTCTCCAGTTTGCTTGACACCCAATGCCATCCGCAAGAACAGTTTGTTTAGTGACGCTGTTGGGTTTTCTACACCTCGTTCTGGTTTAAGGGAGTTACAAGGTCAATCAACACCAAGCGTTTTGGTAGATTATGTAGAAGACCACCAATATGGTAACTCCACCCATACTGGGCTTCTAAATGATAACCAACCCAGCAACTCAGAGCGCTTGACTCTTGACTCTCTTGTTGTTCAGTACCTAAAGCACCAGCATCGCCAGTGCCCTGCTCCAATAACTACTCTTCCACCACTCTCTCTCTTACACCCTCATGTTTGTCCTGAACCAAAAAGAAGCCTTGATGCCCCATCAAATGTAACAGCTAGGCTTGGTACACGTGAATTCAGAAGTATATATGGTGGGGTTCATGGAAATCGTCGGGATCGTCAATTTGTATACAGCAGATTTAGGCTGCTGAGGACTTGCAGGGATGATGATGATTCCCTTTTGACATGCATAACCTTTCTCGGGGATCCCTCCCATATCGCTGTTGGCAGTCATACAGGAGAGGTTAAAATTTTTGACTCCAACAGCAACAGTGTGCTGGAGAGCTGCACAAGCCACCAATCTCCTTTGACACTCATCCAGTCTTATGTTTCTAGTCAAACACAGCTGCTGCTCTCATCAAGTTCCCAGGAAGTGCGCTTGTGGGATGCCTCATCAATCTCAGGTGGACCCATGCATTCACTTGAAGGGTGTAAGGCTGCAAGGTTTAGCAACTCAGGGAGTATATTTGCTACCTTAACAACTGATCCAGCTAGACGAGAAATTCTCCTTTATGATGTCCAAACCTGTCAAGTAGAATCGACCCTGTCTGATACAATTTCAAGTTCCACTGGTCGAGGACATGTGTATTCTCTTATTCACTTTAGCCCTTCAGATACAATGTTGCTCTGGAATGGGGTGTTATGGGATAGGAGGCAGTCTGGTCCTGTCCATCGATTTGATCAGTTTACAGATTATGGTGGTGGGGGCTTTCATCCTGCAGGGAATGAGGTATGCAAAGAATTTTTTTCCATAGTGTTGAATAAATCATGCTATTACGGATTTGTGGAAGATCATTTTATCTTTGAAAAACAT
>CAOJBK012560453.1:0-12413 GCA_948294925.1 Codiaeum variegatum | reverse complement strand
AAGTGTGTTTAGAATGTATTACTATATCTAAAAGCACACATTTCAAATATTTTGAATTTATCTTACAAGAAGATGAAAGTTGTGAGAAAAATGTTGCTCATCGGATCAAAACAGGGTGGATGAAATGGATGAGTGCTTCCGAAGTATCATGCGGTCGAAAGATTCCACATAAACTAAAAAGAAAATTTTATCGCACTGCGTTGAGATCCGCTATGATGTACGAAAATGAATGTTGGGCTATTAAAGCATAACAAGTCTCTAAACTTAGTGTGGCAGAAATGAGAATACTAAAGTGGATGTACAGTACTATAATGGATAGAATCCGTAATGAGTATATCAGGGTTAAAGTCGGAGTTGCCCCAATGGAAGACAAGTTGAGAGAAGGGAGACTAAGATGGTTTAGACATGTGCGGCGTAAACCTTTAGATGCACCGGTTAGAAAATTAGAACACTTTAGACCTAATATTACTTTGAGCAGAGTCATTTGACATTATTTGAGTTCTTAAACATTTTTTATAAAATGGTTCACGATCGAGAAAACGAATCCAGATAGCCAACCCTAATTAACTTGGGATTAAGTTTTTGTTGAGTTAAGTTGAGAAACCCTCGAGTCAAGAAAGCCCAATGAAACACTAAACGTTACCAAACCAAGAACAAACACAGCTTAAGGTGGTATAACTCCATCCAAACCAGTGAAAGTCACTCCCCATCACACTCAAAACAACCCACTTGCAGATTGCAGCTCCAAATTCAAAAATAAATAAAGTAGCAAGATTTTCTTTTCATTCAATAGGAAAAAGTAAAAGGAAATAGTAATGCCTACAGATACAAACAAAACCCAATCACCAAATTTTCACCAAAAGATCAAAAGATGCATTTTAAGATGAATTTAAACTAATTAAGATAAACAAACCTTCTCAGGCAGGGGTGCAGTGCTCCCCTCTTCTTCACCGCCATTGGCTCTATCATGACTATTCCCACCACTATCGTAATCGTCCATCGGCTTCTCTCCTACTTCCTCCTCCTTTTCAAATACTCCACCAACACCGCCAACACCCACTCCCCCTTCTAAACCCCTAATCTCAACCACTGCTGCAGCCGCTGTAGCAACAGCAACTAAATTTTCATCAACCGGCTGTAGCTGTTCTTTATTATTGTTGTTTTGAAGTGCAGCTCCTGTAGCATCTGCTGCGGCACGCCTTCTGCGAGTTCTTGTTGCAATAGCTTCCCCTGGCTCCTCGGTCGGATTTGCCCGCTGCTTTACTGGTGCTCCCCGGCCTTTGCGCGCTCCGCTACGCAGCACCGGCTTCATCGTTCATCCTCTGATAATTCTCATCATACAAAAATTCAAAAGAAAAAATAACTCTCAATAATCTTCCCTCCGCAGAAACCAAATCTTCAAGAAATTAAATTACTCTCTCTCCACAACCAACCTCGATTATCAATTCGTAAATGCCTGAGCCAAATTCTGAATTAAAACAACGCCGTGATGATCGCAACCACCGTAAAACCAACGAAACGATCTGACAAATCAGCCGAAGAAATTGAATGAATGTGTATATCACAATCACAATGTAATGAAGATTGAATCTTTAGCACAAATTTGAGAATAAATTAGGTTTTTAGATTTGGGATCGCCTCACAGAGAAATAAACTGGGAAAGAACGAAGCAGAATCTAGAAAGAGAAGGCTCCAAGTGCTTTTACAGGACGAAATAGGAGGCATAACGGGAGATTTTTTTGTGTGAAATTATATTCGTTTAATTGTGAATGCTTGCGTGGCAGATATCGAGCTTCGATCAGAGATATTGAACGGCTTAGATTACATGAATACAATTTTGTCGAAAATTATATTAAAAAGGAAGGTTCGAAAATTCAGTGTGTGCTTGGGCATTTGTTTGATCAAACCGGTCGATCTTGACGTTTCGATGAACTGGCGATTGATTTTGACCGTTTAATCTGGGATGGGAATTTTTTTAGTTTGATTTTGCTTTATTTTTTTAAAAAAAATTAGTTAGAAGCAAATTTAAACTTATAATTTTAAAAAACTAAGCTCAAACCTAAAAATCTAGCAAACACACAAGTGAAAATCTAATTAGGGATTGTGAAAAAAAAGTGTTTGATAAAATTGTTTGATATATATATAAAATGATATAAGATACTGTATATTTTATTAATAATTAGTTTTTTTTTTCAAATGTGCTGCGCACATGGCTAAACGTCTTATTATAATTACACATTATCAAATGTTGATTAATTAGATGATCAAATATTAATTTAAAATTAAATAATTAATTATTTAAATAATAAATCAAGCACAATTTAATTTTATATGTTCATTAATCACTATAAGAAAACAATGTAAAATAGAGTATAAAAGTATCTATACAAAATAAAAATATAAGAGTGAAAACACTAACAATGAAAGACCAAAGTAATCATCATAATCATGCGACTCGTTGTCAACAACATCACCATCAACAGTAGGAGAATCATCATAGATAGTTGAAGCAAGATCATTGCCACTCATAATGATATAAGTTTCAAGGCGATGGATGCAGTTTTCCATCTGCTGTTCCTTCTCAGACACTAATCTCTGTAGTTGTTGTTGAATGATCTCTTGGACTCCTAGACATGAAATCAATCGAATCATATCCTCTTCACTGCTCGGTTGAGAAGTCGTAGTAACAGAAGATGAACTAGCACCCGAGTGTCCACAATATGATGAGGCACAAAAATCAACTCCATAAATCCTCTTCTTCTTGTCTTTCTCTCCAACAACTTGCAAATATAGCTCCAACTCATCAGCAGTAATTGGTTGATTATATCATAGGGTTTGTTGAGAAATTTATCCATGTAATCTCTCAATCTCATCTTTTTACATTTATATTTTTTTTAATCATTAGAATAAGTTTTAGTTCTATCCAAGATGCATAAAAGATTTAAAAAAAAAAAGATTAAAAATAAAAATTTAAACTTACATGCACTACTTGTGAGTGATGATCAGCAAAACTTCCATCACTCTTCTTAGTATGAGTGTTGAGGAAAACCTCTAACGGCATTGGATCTCGTTTAAGTACATCAACCTTTGAACGTGACAAACAATCAAATCTCTACTTTTGGAAAGAGACATGTAATCAAAGACTTATGAAAATATATACTTACCAATTTAAAGCGATGCTCCTCATAGGACATAGAAGCGCATGTATGATAGGAGAGGCCAGTACCATCACCTCCCTACTTAGAACGACGATTCTTGGATGCTATAATAGACTTTGTTATCCTATCTTCTTTCTTAAATTCCTCACATCACTTCTTATAGTCTTTCTTTTCAAGAAATTTGGGTGTTTTACCAAAAAGCTTTACTCTACTAATCAAATTAGAATATGGCCTTACACACTTCCTTTTCCAACCACCCTTAACATATGACTCTATTTTTGAATTCCAAACAAATTCTTTATGCAACAAAATATTAAATTTTATCTATCAAAACATAAAATAACAATAGGAAAACCTACCCATAAGTTTTGCTACATATGCAACTTGAGCACTTCATCACAATCAACAAAGGCTCTTAAAATCATAAAAGCACAATTCAATTCTTTGATTCTTCCCATCAACCAATTGACACATGCTTATCCTAGAGAAAGTAAAATATAATGAACAATGGCCTAAGTACAAACATGGCTTCACAAATCAATAACATAGTTTTGAGAATTTATTAATCAAATTCATAGAAAAGTGTAAAGCTCTTACCGAAAAAATAATAGAAAAAGAGAAAGTCCTATCCTTAGAAGAATATGAACATGAACCAGGAGCTTAATATTTGCATATGAACATGAAAAAGTTTCTTAGCAAATAAATCAATCAATAAAATTAAAAGCACAAGTTTCTTAACAAATAAATCAGTCAATAAAATTAAAAGTACAAGTTTCTTAGCAAGTTATCTTAAATTCTTCCCAATAGATATCCTCACTATCCTTTGGCACTTCCTTCTAAGGGTAGCCAGTTGGATGGATCCTTTCCTTGAAGACCTTACTAATCACTTTCGCACACTTGCTAGATGGAAACAACATGTATGACATAAATTATAAACAACTAAAGATACTTTTTAGACTATCAAAAATAACTTGTATCACATTAGCTAACTATTACATTTATAAATTATAAGATGTAAAATAATAAGTGAAATTGCACTTACTCTCTTGGATATGGAATAGAAATAATGATTTTTTCATCAGTTGTCCTATCATAATCATGAGCAAAAGCCGCCTATAAAGAGTCAGGATTTGATGCTGGTGGTGGAGGTGTTGTCGAAGCACTAATAGGAGCACTCAAAGGATGCAATGATGAACATGAAGGGGCATCAGCAAGCATAATACATTTACCTTTATCCTTACATCTCTTACAAAGTGTGGTACCGCTACCAAGTATGGTACCACTGCCAAGTGTGGTACTCCAACCAAGTGTGGCACCATTGCCAAATGTGGTACTCCTAACAAGTGTGGCATCACTGCCAAGTTTGGTACCCCTACCAAGTGTGATACTGCTGCCAAGTGTGGTACTCCTACCAAGTGTAGCATTGCTACCAAGTGTAGTGCCCCACCAAGTGCGGTATCGTTGCCAAGGGTGGCACTGCTACCAAGTGTGGTACCGCTGCCAAGTGTGGTACTTCCACCAAGTGTGGCATTGCTATCAAGTGTGGCACTGCTCCCAAGTATAGTACCCCTGCTAAGTGTGGTATCCATGTCAAGTGTAGTACCCCTACCAAATGTGGTACACTGCCAAGTGTGGTACCACTGCCACGCCCCCTAATAGGAACATTACCTCTCCTATAACCTCTCCCATGACCTCTTCCATGAACTCTATCCATGCTTGAAATAAAATGAGCAGAAAACAAGCATTTGTCTATCATATATTTAAATATTCACACATAAGTAAAATAATTGTATATATAGAACATAAAATATTTGGTATTACTTAAACAATTGTATATATAAAACATAAAATATTTAGTATTGCTTCAATAATTGAATTACGAAATGTCATTTACTAAGCATATTAATAAAAAGATCTTATGCATATAAATTATTCTCATCAGCTTCATCTAACTCTTCATCTATTTCCAAGTCTATTGGTTCTTCATCTTCAATTGTTAATTCATGATAAGAACCAATTTGATCATTAAGTGACTGACCTACATCTATGGATGCAAGTGTCACTACTCTACCATACTCATCATCCTATTGGAAAGGTGAAGCATGTAATGGTAGGGTGTTTGTTTGATACTTGGATGCCTCAATATGTGTCTAGCTTTAATCTTGCATACAACCCACCAATCCTTAGCAAAACCTTTACAACCAGGATATGGGACATAATACACTTGAACTGCTTGCATCGCTAAGATAAATGGTTCATACTTATTAAATCTTCTTCTCATATTTATATCAACAATATTATAATTTTGATGCATTTTCATCCTTACATTTTGTGTTGGATCAAACCAATCATATTTGAATAAGACATACCTCTTAATTGGTAGTCCCATATACTCTAATCATAGTATCTTTGTCAATCATCCATAATAAACATTTGATTGACCCTTAACACAAACTCCACTATTATATGTAATTTTCTTACCACTATGCATTTCAGTATGAAATTTGTATCCATTAACAAAGTTCATTGGATAACAAGTAACAGTCCATTTAGGACCTATTGCTAAGGACTTTAAGAATAAGTTTGATAAGCCACTTGTTGGATTTTTTGCCAAATAAATCAAATATAAAATGTCATAACTATAAAATAATATTATTGCAATTACTATCATCTATAATTTTGACAATTTATAAGCACTCACATATGATTCAAACCAACTAACAAATTCATGTTCTAATTGGTTGCTTATCTCCATTTCGGTCATTATTGGCTGAGAGCTTTGCAATTCCTCAATGAAAACTCTTAGAAGAATATGAATAATTAAATTATGAATAGACTTCCACAATGAAGAGTAAGAATAACATCTAACACAATTTATTAACTTACTCAATAAATGGAGAAACTTCTTCACAATTCAACAGAATGTATTTACAAGCTACATTATACTCTTGTGGTGTCAAGTGCCTTTTAATATCTATTCCATAAGGATGACCTAGATGAGTAAAGATTACAAGGTTTCCTTTTACTTGTTGTCCTTCAACCTATCCTCCATCATCATTTCATAGCAACCTTCGTTGCCTTGTGTACGCCTCTGGTTCAAAATAAAAGGAGCAAAAGAACGAAGCTTATTCCACCAAATATGCATTGCATATAGAACCCTTAACCCTGGATTTATCCTTGACATTGTTTTTCAATTGTCGAAGGAAAGTATAGTGGTGTATGGAAAATATTGTTAAAATGGAATTAATGATGAACAAGATAAAACAAATGTTCTAAAATATTCATATCGTTCAAATGGGTATAACCATCTATATTGTACTAGACCTGTAATCTTCACTTCATAAGGAAGATGAATTGGAAGATGTTCCATGGAATCAAAGAAGCCATGAGGGAATATCTTATCTAATTTGCATAAGATGATTGGAATTTCTTCTTCTAATCTAACCATTTGTCCCACATGAATCACAACTGAAGTAAGATCTCTGAAAACTAGGCTCAACTCCGTGATAGCTTCCCACACCTTCTTCTAGAGAAATTCACGAAAAGCAATTGGTAATAGTCGTTGTATGAATACATGTCAATCATGACTTTTCATCCCAAATAGCTTATATTTTCTCATGTCAACACATCTATTCATATTAAACACATATCCATATGGAAATCTAAGGCTTTTCATCCATTCACATAGGAACATTTTTTACTCATTGTCTAATGTGTAACATGCCTTTGGATATAACTTGATTGCTTCATCTTGTTCAAGCTCGGGTCTTCTACAAAATAGCTTCATATCTGCTCTAGCTTTAGCATTATCCTTAGTCTTCCCCTCTATAATCATTATACTATTGAACAAATTCTCATCACATCTAAGTTGTGACGTATGACAAGGGAGAGAAGGGAGCTCTAATAAGGTAAATCCCAAAAGATGCTTCTCTTCCTCCAACCATAATTCTTACAAATAGGAGCATTATGTTCTTTGGCACCAACTTCAGTAACCTTTTTCAAATTCAATTTTTTAATTTCCTCCAAAATCTGTTGGCCTGACCGTAATAGGGGTGTTGACTTCTCAACTGTAGCACCCCTTCTAAAATGGGTCCTATCACGTCGAAATGAATGATTTAGAGGTAAAAACTTATGATGGTTATCAATCCAAGATTGATTTCCACCATTAGGGAGAGTGAATGTATTAGTTTCATCATTACAATAAGACAAGCTAGTCGCCCCTGAGTACTCCAGTAGACAACATTGGATGTGCAAGAAAATTGCTTATTATCCATATCAAAACAACTTTCATCTTGAAGTTTTGCTTACTTGAAACATCATATGTCCAAACTCCCTCATCCCACAATTACTTCAATTCATCAATCAAAGGATGTAAGTACACATCTAAGTTGTTCTTAGGGTTATTCATGCCTGGAACAATAATAATGAGGAACATGTACTCATCCTTCATACATAACCCTGGAGGCAGGTTATACAGGATGATTATTACTGGCCACGATGAGTATTAAAGTCCAAAAGGTTGAAATCTATTAGTGCATAGCCCAAGTCTTACAGTTCTAGGCTCAAGTGCAAAAGATAAATGGGTACAATTGAAATGCTTCCACGCCTCACTATCTGAACAATGATGCATAACACCTTCTTCCTCATCATGGTTGGAATGCCATGTCATGTACTTAGCTGTGGAGTGTGAGGCATGCAATCTCTATAACCTAGGTGTTAAGGGAAAGTAATACATCTTCTTATATGCAACATTCTTTCACTTTGTAGAATCTTGAGTAGGATTCTTATACCTAGGAAGCCCGTAAAACTTGCAATTGAGCATATCAGAATCACTCTTCTAGTATATCATGCATCCTTTAATGCAACAATCAATTTTCTCCCCTGGAAATCCTAAACCTTTAACCAACTTTCAACCATCTTGTTATCTACTGGCAAGATCTCTTTTATTAATAAACATAGATCATCATAACACCTTTCAAATAAATGATGTTCTGACTTTATGTTCAATAACTAAGACATTGTAGATAACTTGAGTGCTTCTCGCACCTTGGCCACAACTCTTCATTAGTAGCACTAAGCATATCATACAAATTCTTAGTCGATGGGTCGAGATCTTTTTCCATAGAATCCCAATTAAAGTCTGGACCAGCTGCATCCATAACTAATTTATTAAAGTTTTCTTAATTGGATGTCCCAGCTATTTCTTCTTCACCATGGAATTTCCAAACATAATAATCAGGAACAAATCCATGCCACAAAAGATGGAATTTCACAACTTCCTCATTCTTATAACTGTGGTTTTGACTTTTACTCCTTTTGCATGGACACTTAATCTGCATTCCATGCTCATAGCCCTTTTGGCTACAAACAAACTTAATAAACTCATCTACCCCTTTCACCAAATCAAGATTTAAATACATATCTTTTATTCTATTATACATCCACTATCGAACTGATTTCATCTTACACTCCTGAAGATTTTAGTACCAATTTTAGAGTTAATATCTAATGAGTAATTTTTTAAAATCATTTTTCTAGCGTATGATGTATTCTCGAATGGCTTATGAGATAATCTATAACAATATATGAGATAAATTGGAAAGGATTCTAGATGAAGACTATAAGATATTTAAGAAATAAACTAAAAGATAGTGAAATTACTTGATGAAGTAGAAAATGATAGCGAAATAGAAGCTAATCTCCTTGTAATTGACGGCAAAAAAAAATCGAAAAGATCATTGAGGAATATCTGCAAAAATAAAGTTAGATTATCTAAAAACCTCATATAGTAATTTGGAAAGTGAAGCAGAAAGCCCAACTAAAATGTAAATGTAAAATAGAAATAATGAATCAGTTCTTCAAATCATATTAGTTCAATTAGATAGAATCTAATATAGAACTGAAAACTCATATTTAATGTTGACCCCTGACAACTTTTGCTTTAAAGATTTCATATATTTACTATGTAAACATAATTTAATGATATTAGTCGAGATGTTTAAGTGGTAATAGAATTACTGAAATGATAAAATAAGAACCAAGTCCTTCAATTAAAGAAGGCCCAAACAAGGGATACATGATAAAAATTAAACCAAAATTAGAAGCACCACCATTGAACCAAGGTTTAAAGAGAAATTAAAACAATGATTAACTAATGAAATAATTTACACTATCAGAAAACAACCTAGGATTAGACATATATTGCTAATTTATTGACTTTTTAATCTATAATATATGGTTGAAGTTTACTAAGTTAAAAAAAATCATAAAACACATTCTTTTGTTGGTAATTTTTTAATTATAGGCTTAAAAAAAACTATAAAAATGAACATTGAGTATTAATTAAACTGGAACACTATAATTAGAGATGTTAATTATATTTATCAGTTATCATCAATGACCTGTAATATGTCAGTCTGTCACTCATTTCAAGTGCCAAGTTTCAATTTTTAATAAACATTATCTTATACGCAACTCTATGACCACCATTACATTCCTGCTAGTTAATTTGTACTAAAAGTGTTTCCTTCTATGGGAGATTTATCTTATTTATTAGAAACTGTTTTCATATATAAGTAAAACATTACCTTACATGCATTACAAGTTACTAATTTCACTAGGAGACCATTTTTAGTACAGAATTTGTAATCTTCTTTGCATGTAGTCTTATACACCTAGCAATAACTGGTATTAGTGAAAACAAGATTATAGTCATCAAAATGACATAGAGCTTTATTTCATCTGGTGACATATTTATCAATGTAGTATTGTAGGTAAAATTAGATTGCAAATATGCACATTTGCAACTCAAATTGTATTAGTTTATTCAAATTGCACGAAGCAAGAAATACAATCTTTTTAGTTGAACTTAGCATAAGATTCCAATTATACCAAATAAATAAATATGAAATAAACAGGTAACTTGATAATATAATGGCATGAACATAGTAAAATGGAAAAGATTACACAACAATACATGATGAATTGGATTCTTTATTTTTCAGAATTAGAGATATTTACAATTAAGGTTTAAAATGATTTTAGTACTGCATAATTTGATTAAATAAAAAACATGAATTAAGGCATAATAGCTCAAAAAAAATTGAAAGAAATTTGTGATGTTAACTAATGTTTACCACACAAAAATGTTTCTAAAAGTTGTGTGGTAGACATGGGTTGAAGAAATACAACTATATTTCTATGTGGTAAACAGGGGTTGAAGAAATTTGTGAGATGGTTCACATAAAAATTAAAATAAAATTGGGAAAAAAGTTTACCAAAATCTAACATGGAAGAAATTATTATTTATTATGGAATGCTTACTAATTGAGGCTACTGCACTTGTTAATGCTACCGTACTTTCTAATGCTTACTAGTAATTACAATAATGTAGCATTTTTAATAGTGTGAATAGCATACTACTCTTATCTCTTTGAGTAAAGCTTTAACAAAACATAATGCCTACTACTACTAACAACATCAGAAATTAAAACATGTTTTTGTTAAAAAATAACTAGGTCTCTAGCTTGTTAATTGCAGCAACAAAGAATTGAGGATTTAAACTGATCCAACCACTAGAAAGTACATCCCAAACACAACTCAAAGCCATTCCAAAATCAATTCAGTAACCAAAAAGCACAATAAGCAAACCATAAACACAACCCGCAGTCTCAAACACAATCTCAGAAAATAAAATTTGCAATAAAGCATTATAAACTAGAGAACAAACCCGTAAAATAATGAAAAATAACTTACTAAATGATTGAATTTACAAAATGATTTCATGGAGGAGAGAGATTGAATCTATAAAATGATTGAATCTACTACTCAAACACCTTTTAAAATGGAAAGAACCAAATAAGTCTTAGAAAGTAGATTTCATAAACAAATTGAGAAAAAAAGATAACTTATCTTGATTAATTGAAGAAGCTGAATCCCTAAATCCATGCTTAAGAGCATAAATTGAACAAAGAGACAAAATCTACAAATAGACCAAATTCACACTATCAGAATATAAAATCTTAGATCGGTAACACAAATAGATTTAAATTGAAAGTTTACTGTGGATTTCAAAGAGAAGAGAGATCGAATTTATAAAATAAAATCAATTTACATTTTTGTTCTCTTCTACATTCTTTCGTAAGAAAAGAACCATGAGAAAAGTGAGAACATTGCTCAGCGGACAAAAAGCATATTATCGAGGAAAAAAGTAAAATAAAAATAGAAATTTTAAAATTTATTGCACATGATTGATTTTATTCCAATGTATTAGTTTGTAAAATAGTGACAGATTTTATTTCGTCGCAAATATCCATCCCTAAATGGTTATTTTCCTACAGTGAATTATACTTAATTTGTAATTAAAAAATATTAATAAGGTGTTACTTTATTTTTAATATAACATTAAAAATAAAATATTAGTATATGAATAATTTAATATCATGAACATATATTTGTATTAGCTACTAATAATTTTAATTTCAATAGCATCAGAGTCTAAGGTATCGTTTGGTATGGGTAAGTTAACTCAGGAATTAGAATTTTCTAGAAAGTGCAAATCTTTATCTTGTTTAGTTATTATTATCTAAAAAATTTTTCAAAAAATAAAAAACTTCCTGAGTTTGAAGGAAGTACACTTTCTTAGGAGGGCTTGGGAAGTTTAACTTTCTAAATTTAAATAAAGAAAAAATAATAAAAGTAAAAAAATAAATTTCATTTTCCAGGAAGTCATATATAAACCAAATACATTATTACTTCCTGAGAAGTTCACTACTTATGAAATAACTTTCTGGGTAATGTACTTTTCGGAAAGTGTATTTCCTGGGAAATATATCAAATAATGCAAACGATATCTAACATTTAAAAGAATTTATTATTTTGAATAAGAGCTCATTAATAATTGATTTTTAATATTAATATTTGATACACTAATCAGATTGTGTAATTTATATATTAGTTCTTAACACAATGCACGGAAATTATTAATATCTTTACCTGTTTGATACTAAAATTTATCAATTGTTTAATTATCAAAATCTAAATTATTTATCATGATTGAATTAAAAAATATAACTAATGATATTAAATAAATCTGATGATGATTAGCAGCATGTTTAATATATATTTTATATGAAGTTGATTTAATGAAATTCTAATAAAAGAAGAAAATATGTATCAATTCTTAATCAATATTTTTTTTGAAATAATTAATTCTTAATTAGTAATGTGTGTGTGTGTGTGTGTATATATATATAT